>CAUHTR010003176.1:0-44549 GCA_959609185.1 Schmidtea polychroa
CCAACTGATATAAGGTATTAAAACAGTAAATCGATATTTGAAAATGTTATTTTATTTTAGAGGAATACCATTTTTTTAATTTAAGATTTTGGACATTTTTATAGTATACATAAAATTTATTCTGGAGTCACGGAAAGTTAGCCAGTTTAAAAGGATTTTTAAAATATTTATGGGTATGAAATAAAACAACATAAATTATAAATAAGGACAAAGATTTAGGATTGTATTTGTTTAATATTAAAATATACTTATAAATTATATTTTATAGCTAAAACTTTGATAACGTAATTTTGTAAAAATTGTACACATAGGAAATAATTTTTATAAATCATTTTATAAACGAGGTCCTGTAGGCAAAATATCAATGATCCGAAATTTGCAATAGGAAATGAAATTTACCCAATTTATTTATTCAATTTAAAATTACTAATGCATTTCAAGTTTGTTCAGATGTATTTTTCTAGCAAATGTTGGATTTTTTTTGTATTTAGGAAATTAGTTTGAATAATTGTACTAATTTATTTATTTATATAGCAGCATTAATAATAATAATAATAATAATAATAATAATAATAATAATAATAATAATAATAATAATAATAATAATAATAATAATAATAATAATAATAATAATAATAATAATAATAATAATAATAATAATAATAATAATAATAATAATAATTTTGGTTACATTAAAAATAAAAATAAAAAACGTATTCGTAAGAAAAAAAAATTAAAATCTGAAAATATTTTATAATGAACATTTATTACTGAAACCATTTTGAAATAAAAGATGTTGAAAATTAGTTTTAAAATTAAGGAATTCATGATATTTAAAAAAATTTTGAAATTATCGTCTAATGAATTTTGTAAATTTTCTCTTAAATGAATTCATATATTATACGATTGAAAATAAAATCAAATTTAGTTTTTAAATTAAAAAATATAAATTTAATTTTTAAACTATCAACCGAATGTAATTTCAATTGAATTTGAATTTGAATTTGTTAAATTTATTGATTTAAGTATTATAGAAAAATTAAATTAATAATAAAAATAAATCGTGTTAATTCTTATTCAAATTTTTTTTTACTATCCCAATTTACTCAGGATTTGGTTACTTGTAAATATTAATTTTTCTCCCAGTGTAATTCATTGAAACAATTTGGAAAAGTTGATGCTTATAAGTAGAAAAACATAGCAAATTATTATAAATTATTCATTTATAGTGATTATTTCAATATTTAATCGTACAGAACATCTTTGTTTTATGTTTTTTGTATCGGCGACAATAGTCAATCTGCAGTTAAAATCATTTTCTGCAATGATGAAGGAAACTTCACTTGCATCATCAAAGACACGAATAGTTTTGTTATGAATGAAACAAACAATATACTAAGTATATGTAATGGAAATTTCAAAATTGTACAGTTCTTGGTGGAAATAACATGGATGGCTAGAAATAGTGACGTTTACTTAAATAAGAAAGAAAGCGATGCACAAATTCCATAACTACGGAGCTCGATATTCTATAGTTTATATGATACATATTTCTGTTTTATATTTAAGATTTAATGAATATTAAGTTATCTATCACGATTTTCAATTTTATTCTAATTAATTTCCTTATTCATAAAAAATTTTATTAACAACTTCTCTGGTTTCTTTTGTTATTTCTAAATTTTTTAATAAAATGTCGGTATCGAATGTTTCATCTGTGTTTAATAAATTAAGTGTTTCTTAAAATTTGTATATCAATTTCTGACAGAGCAAGGCCACCAACGAAATAATAGTTAAAATCTAGTTCAGTAACATTAGGAAACATTTCATCGGATTTTTAACATGTGGATTCTGTGTTTAGTTAATGATCTTATTCATGTATATACCGCAAGCCGATCATTAAGCTTCAGTTAGACAGTCATTTAAAACTGTAATAATAGGACAATAATTAAAGGAAGTTAAACATAAATAAATAGTAGGGGTTAAATGAAACAAAAGAGTGACTAATAAAAAAATATACATTTGGTCAAGATTTTAAGAACAGAACAAAAAGTAGTATAAAATACGAATTAAAATAAAACAAAAAAACATTTACAATAGCTGAATATTTATTAAAACCTGCAATGGTTAACATTTGCAAAGAACTATTTGAAGCAAACAAAATGACACTTTTTTTAGTTGTCATAAAATTACATAGATAGCTGCTAATCTTCAAGAGCAACTAATCCGAAATATTAATGATTCTCCTTGGTTCTCATTACAAATAGATGAATATACAGACATTTATAATAAAAGTATCTGGTTGGGTTATGTACGATTTATTGATAACACAAAATTAGATATTTCAGAATATATTCTTTTTTGTAGATTTAGAAATAAATACAAGTGAAAATGTATTATTAATAAAAGGTAAAGCCCTTAAATTCATGATTATTTTACAATTGTTTGTGAAATTGTTTGTGCAAATAACACTTTTCTCATATTTTCTCAAATAAATTGTATGGCTCTCGTGAGGAAAAATGTTCGATTTGAGTTAAAAATAGAAGTTGATATGTATGCATTCCAAAATTGATGGGATGAAAATGAAATTTAAAAAATGGGTACACTGAAGGGTACACAAAAAAAATTAAGGGTACTCCAATAAAATTATATTTAAAGAAATATTGTTAATGAGAAAATTGTGAATTTATGGAAAAAGAGCAAAATTTAATGAAATTACGCAGAATGTAAATTAATATATAACGGGTAGGTTAAGAATAAATACTTTTTTTCAAATATATACTTTTTAAATAAATACTTTTTAATGTTAATTCAATGGGGCTTCCAAAAAACAATTACAAAAGCTTATTGCAGAAACTATTGTATTTGGTGTGGACATTTGCTAAGTTAATTAAGTTTTGGGGAATAACCACAAAAATATTGTTGGGCATAATAGTATTTAACTGAAATTTGCAGGGAATTTAAAATCATACAATGAATCTAATTAATTAGCAATATTTGTTGAAATAATTAAGAGTAAGTATTTTGTGTTAACATAACCTTCAAGTAAATTTAAATTTTTTCGGTAACCTAAAAATAGCAATGCAAAAGCCCCATCATTGCCAGTTTGTGTGATTTGCTGGGAAAAACTATCAAACCACACTATGAAGCCGTCCTTATTAAAACGACACATACAAAATTTCCTGAATTAAAAGACAAAACGCTTAACCTTTTCCAGAGAAAATTAGAAATTGTCAATAATTCCAGTATTGCAGAGAAAATTATTACAAAAAGGTTTACAAATATTTTTCAAAATTGCACACTTTGTGGCAAAATCAAGGAAGCTGCATACAATTGAGAATCTTAATTTTCCTGCTGCTTTTAAAATTGCAGAAATTATGTTCGATATAAAGGAAGTAGATATAATAAAAACAATACCATGTTCAAATGA
Source organism: Schmidtea polychroa (assembly GCA_959609185.1). Taxonomy (NCBI): domain Eukaryota; kingdom Metazoa; phylum Platyhelminthes; order Tricladida; family Dugesiidae; genus Schmidtea; species Schmidtea polychroa. Next base: position 3,431 of record CAUHTR010003176.1, read on the forward strand.
TACTATTAAATGGAGAATTAAAGATATAGCAGAAGATAATTTTAAATAATTTTAAAAAAGCACTTTGCGTTACAGGTTGATAAATCGAAAGATATGTCAAATTACCCGCAGACGATTGTATGGATTTCTTGTATGGATGAAGAGAAATACAACAAAAAGCTTTGGGTTAAAAATCCATTTAACCCTTTGGCAACCGAGTTTTTTTTCAAAATTTTATTAAATTTTATTTTCAATAATTCATCTTTGTATGATAATTTTCGAACACTGATTGACATATAGATCAGCATCACCTTTCTGACACATATATCTAGTGTCTTTTCTTATGTGATGTGATGAGCATACAATACATATTCTTTGTGGTTTTCTTGCTTGATTAGTTTGGGGATCTCTAATATGATACTTTACTATTACTACAGCAATATTTGCATTCAGCAAATGAAGAAAGAGAATAAAAAGAAAAATTCTAAAAATTGAATGATTTACTGATCTAATGAATTATTATAGTTCGCGGTTTTATTTTAAAATTTTATTTTATTTTCATTCCAGTGACATCTATTATGCTTTAAAAACGCAATTAAATTCAAAACATCTATAAACTGACACGGTTGCCAAAGAGTTAATGACAAATTTATTGAACAAATCGGGTATTATGAAGGAAAACCTAATGGATACCACATTAAAAATTGAAGATGTTTCAGCCTTATGGCAAATAACCAAAAATGAGTATAGTGAATTAAGAAATAAAATTAGAAATAGATTGTGGCCAGAAAATGATATAATTTTAGCTTGCAGTATCATGATAGAATAGATGTATTTTGATTGTAGTCATTAATTAATTTTTATTATATAACGGCGTTCCGGCACCTTTTTTCACTTTAAAAAATTGACATATGTTTTGGTTTTTTGTCATATTTCTATTCCTGACATTTCAAATAGTCAATTAAAAGTAGTAGTCGTACGCCAAAGCGAGTGAATCATAACTCCGTGCTTCCTACGTGTTATTATTATTATATAAAACACGCTCACAATAAATGTACGCCATTAATATACTACGTCATTAAAATCGTTTCCTGTCGTCGGCGTTGTAAATTCACATTGTAAAATAATCAATTTCAGCGTCATATTTTTGCATATAAAGGATAGTACAGATACGTTCCAGCACCTTTTTTTCCAGAAAAAAAGCACTGTATATAACTATATGTAGTATACAAAAACTAATAAAAACTTATTGTTAGTTATCAAAATTAATATTTTAGTTACTTCTTCATGCTGATGAAGAATTAGTAAGTAATTTAAATCTATTTTCTATAATTTTTAAATATATAATCTAAATAAATGTTTGTTTTTACTTGCTCAGTTTTTTTCGAAAATTGGGGTACCGTCAATAATATTATCAGCAGAAAGGATCCAACGGCCGCGAAAGGATGAAGACCACTGGTATAAGGTATTAAAACAGTAAATTGATACTCTAAATAAAACTATCCCAAACTACCTAAATTTATTTTTAAAATATATATCATTAGCCTTGCTCGCTTGACTCTGTTGAAGGTTTCTGAAATGCAATCCTTGTAGATAATATGACAATAACAGACTGTGTTTGACTTGATAGCAATGGATCCTTACCTATGTAAAGTATGAGAAATGCAATATTTTCGGATGTTGGATTATCCTCTTGAAGTAGCCATTACTTGGGCTTTATAATCTCACTAAAAATTCTACTGAACTGTACTGAGACTTTATTAATTAAATGTTGAAGAGAATAAGAAAATTACAAATTTGAAAATTTCTAAAAATCATGTATTTTAACTTCTAGTAAATGCCTCTGGTTATTTTCTGGTTAGTATTGAAATTTTACAATTTTTCTAGAAAATTAATAGAGATTTCTAATAACTTTTTTAATTATAATACAAAATAAAAAAATATTTAAAAAATACTAAAAAGGTTCAGGGACAAATTTGCGAAATTGAAAATTAAAATAAAGAGCCGTCATAAATGACATCATACAATTTTAGGCCATTTCTGACATCTCGTCACTAAATATTTAAATTTTATAGTTTTTTTAAAAGTAGTAAAAAAATTCATATGAAAAAAATAAAAAATATAGATCTATAGTTGAAAAGAAATTAAGATATAGGAAAGGAATTTTCTGTACCAAACTATAAATTAATATATTAAAAAGAGCTTGAAGACTATAAATCAGTAAATATATCGATATATTTACTGATTTATAGTCTTCAAGCACTTTTTAATAAATTCAATAGAAAAAAAAATCAGTGGTGAAATTGGAAAAAAAGTTCTTATAATATAAATTAATATAAATCAAAATATTTACATATTTGACACAAATTTTCGAAAAGTTATTTTTCATAAGTCTAATGTCAAATGATTTTTATTTTATTAGTAAGACATCGACAATATTTTTTATTAAGATTTTACTATAAAGTATTAATTTTGAATTCAAGTGTTTAATAATTTAGTAATGTTCATTTTATAATTTAACTATTATTGTATATTTTATATTTGGGGTGAATAGTCGGGTGGGCCGAATTTCTCATTTAACTTTATCAGTCTCTGGAAATGATATATCAAATTATTATTTTGTTTTCGGCATCGATAAATCTTCATTGTAGGTCTATCCTATATTTGAATTGATATCAAAACATCTCCTTTGGATTAAATTTTAATTATCATTCGTAGGAAATATTTCCATACTGTTGAATTATTTCCTGTAAAATATTATGGTACTTCTTTGTTATCTTACCCCAAAAAATTAAATTAAAAAAGAACACATATAATTATTATATTTATTTTCTAAATCACAGTTACAAACTCAGCAAATGTTTGTAAAGAGTTTGTAAATGGTCATCCAGATGGCCAGAAAACCACAATGTCGTTGAGAATAGTTTCAAACACATCGGCAATGTTGCTTAAAACACGTTTGCGGCACATAAACTCACATAATCATATAATCACATAAATCACAGATAGCCTGAATAAATTCATGTTCAATAATGTTCAATAACGTCATCAATATTCTCTCATTTTTTATATTGTTATTTTAATTGTATTTTATAATTTAATTTTTGGGGGCAAGATAACACGGAAGTACTAATATTATTTGTAAACAACCATTTATATTTGAATAAAGTCCTTAATATAAAATACTATTAATATAAAAAGTAATAATTTCAAAAGAGTATTATTAAAACAATATTAAATTGTAAATTTGAAAACATACTAAAAATATTAATATTTTGAAAGTAATTGCTGAAATTTTAAAATTTTCTGCCATTTTAGTTACTATAGAAGTCAAACAGAAATCGTACTTGTTGATAAACATTAAATATTTTATACAGTATGTTAATATAAAATTACATTCTTGTAATCATTTGATACTAATTGAATGTCATAAAGTGTAAAAATACCGGGATTGGAAGCCCTATTATGTAATTATTTTATTTTGTTCTCTGTTTTAAGTGTCACGTGAATGAATATTCCAATCAAAGAATTTTTTGCAAATATGAATAAAAACAGTTTAAAAGTTTGATTTATTAAAACATAATTTTTTTTATTAATAATGAGTAATTTAATATTAAACCAGATCATAACATTTCAAAACAATTCAATATTAGATTTGTTCATAAATTTATTTATACCATTTATTAAATTTTACATTGATAATTAAGGAATACGACTGGGCCAATTCCTGGACCCCTAAATTGTACATTGAAAATACAATTGGTGAAGCTAAGGAACATGTCTACCAAATGATTATTTTCAATGAGAATCAGCATGCATTTCTTTGCGAGAAGCGTAGAGTTTCTGGAATATTTTTAGAAAATCTAGAATTAAATCATTTCCCTTTCGATGTTCAAGTAATTTTTTTTTCAATTGTTTTTTTGAAATTTTTTTTGAATTTATTTTTGAAATTATTTTGAAAATTATTTTGAATTTAATAGTGGAATATAAGTTCCCAAAATTGCCTATGTGCAACATGGTTTAGTTCTTTAAAATAAGAATTCCTTCAAATTGTTTTCTACAAACGTAATCGACATAAAAAAAATATTACACAAAATATTGTTTTCAATATTAATTTATCACTGATCGCTTACTGGTACAAATACATGCACCACAATTTGGGAACGACTGCTTTTTGTTGTAATAATCCCATTTTTTTATCATAAATAGAAATGATAAGAACTTCAAACAAAATTCAATGAAAGTTTTTTTTCATCTGCGATAACAAATTATCTATTCAATTCCAATTTTAAAGAATAATTTTATATGGATTTAAAAAACCAAACACAAAATGTAACTGTTTTTTTACCAATAAAGATAAAGTCTAAATTTCAATTTTTTACACTAATATATTATTATTTTAATTAAATTTAATTTAAAGAGGCTTCCTGTTTGTTTTAATGTAAAACATTGTTTTTTATTTATTTTACTCAAATATTGATTTATAAATAAATTGATTAATAATGAAAATAATAAAGGAACTTATCGACAAATTGTAAAGCTTAATAATTATCAATAAATCCTTTATTTTCTTATTTACTAATTGATTTTTTTTAAATTCAAATTATGTATCTTCATTTTCAATATTTTTTTTCATTTGTTTTGCATTTTTTGAAGTGTTTGTCGAACAATATTATTTTACTTGAGAAAATAAAGATGAAAGGTTTGTGAGTTTTGATAAAAGAGAATGGAGTTAAATGCCGCAGAGTTTTTTTAAGACCATTATTTCTAAAAGTGAGAAATTGGTAGAACAACTAAACATCCAGTTGACAATTCCCAGACAATGTAAGAGGCAAACACACCTTTCAAATAATGGTGGTTCAACTGTTGCAGAATACTTTCGAAGATCTATCTTTATACCATACTTGGATTCAATCATCTCATCGTTGGAGAGCAGATTCAATGACAATAACAAAATCAATTTTAGTCTATTTTCACTTCACCTAGTGGAAATGTTGAAACTTTCAAAAGATGAATTCAAAACTCACACAGAAAACATCATAATGGAGTATCAAATTGAAAATTTTGATGCTGAGACAAGCACTTAATTTGAGATGTGGTCAAATAAATGATCGGATTTTGAAATCAAAAGTCGCGATGGAAGAATGGATTTATTATAATTCACAGATCTTTTTCCAGCTATTAAGAAAGCAGTTCTTGTTGCTGTAACATTGCCAGTGTCAGCTTGCACTGTTGAAAAATCATTTAGCTCACTGAGAAGAGTCATAACGTGGCTAAGGTCAACAATGTGTGAAAATGGACTTTCTAGACTTTGCATGATGAGTGATCATCGTGACAGAATCAATGACAGTAAAAAAAGCGAAGAGTAATGGACAAAGGGATCAATAAATTTGGTCAAGATCACAGACGTTTGCAGTTTCTTTTCAAAAAGTAATATTTATCAATAAGTCTGTAATTTTGTTTTATAATTGAATAAATATTTATGGAAAATATACAACAAAGAACTTTTTTTACGTTTTTTGATTCTGTTAATTCCTAAAATCACATTAATGTTTCAACAATAAAAATGACTTTAATTGAAACCATCAATATACTATTATTAATCTGATTGTATATACTATATACTATATAGTAACAATTTTTTTTTCGTAAATGAGCATAACAAGAATTTAAATGATACTAATTGTTGTATGTTTAAGTATTACATTAATATGTAGAAGTTCTCTACTTTGTTTTTTTTTGCCCCCCCCCCTTGGAAAAATTCCTGCGGACGCCCATGCTTATAAGTAATGTTAAGGTGGCGTTTTATAATATAATAAATATAAATATGTCATTTTAGCTTATATAAAATTCGAAATATATTTTATCCTTCCCAAAAATATTATCATTTAAACTAAATAATATGTTGCTCTGAGGCCTAAAATCTATTTATAAAATTAACATAACAATTTATATAAAGTTCCTTAACTTTAAAAGACGAAATAACTCAAACAATGAAATCTATGTTAATTTGACAGATGTTGATTTAATTTTGCATAATTTCTTGACGATACATTTCAGAGAAAACATTCATTTTTCATTTTATTTTGAAAAAAAAAGTTTTCAAGGTGTAATAACAATATTTTATTTTAGGATTTTAATTTATCAAATTAAACAGAATTTTTATTTTTTAAATCATTTAGTGCTTTTAGTTGATTAAAAAAGCCAAAATTATTAAAATAGAATAAAAAGAGAAATAATTGGTCAACTTTGGCATTGATATTGAAAAGTAATTGAACAAAGGTGAGTAAGTGGAAAAGTCAAAGGGAATAAAAGAACAAAATCATTTATTAATTAAGTTAAGGCTTTTAAAAAGTTACTTTTTGTTCTGATTTGAAACTGTAGTGATCAATGATTATACGATAACACGAACCTTTATACACGATTTTGAAATAGCCTGAATCAAAAAAGAATTACTTGTATACAAGGAGTTTCAATTTACACGATCCGAAAATGTTAAGAATTTATTTTCTTTGTAATTTTAACTTTGTTTTGTTTTATTTTTGATTTTTTCATGAAAAGTAAAAGGGACCTTTATCTGATAAAATTTCGCCAGTAAAAAAATATATGGAAGAACAGAAAGCTGACAGAAAGCTGGACTAACTTAAAATTCATTTTAGTTAAATGGGGTTCTTAGAATAATGTATTAAAATTATATTTTAAAGATCAAAATATTTTGATTTATGATTTTTAAAACTTTCTCTTACTATTTGATTCTCATTTGAATCCAGTGACACTATATAAATTAATCCTCGAAAATTTCACGTTTAAAGCATGAAAAGTATGTTTGAATTACGCTTTATATATTTACATTTTACTAAATGTTTTCTTCAGAAGACAAATTTTTATTTATTCGTACTGGTATAAAAATTTCAGTTATCAAATGGGAATAACGTACACTTTAGAATCGCGCTCCTCGATATTCGTTTATTTGATGTCACTCAACAAAAATACATAGTCACAATGGTTTTCCTATAGCCTATTATATTCAAATTTGTTTAATTAAAAAAAACTAAACTTTTTTCAGAAAATTCTCGATTTACGATAAAATAATAAAAAAAACAATTAAATGTGAGACAGCCTAAAAATTTTCACAAAATGGACGCGAAACTAATCTTTAATTTACAAGTTTCCTGTTTGTTGAAACAATATTAAAACAGATGGGATTAAATTCCCTGTTTGTTGCTAGACTACTAATTAGTTTCTGACCTAATTTTTCCTGTCAAGTGCATATGTAAAAGTACAATTATACAAAATCTTTTAATACTTAAAAACACTTAAAAGTGTTCATGTTTGTAAATTTTGGTTGTAACTTCTAATTTGTTTGTTTATAAACTGGGGAACCACCAAACAACTATATTAAATTATTTACATTATTCCATTTCAATGATTATAAGACAAGATTGTCAGATTTGGAATATGGAAGATCAGAAGAAAGCAAATATTAGAAAACAGTTTGTTAGGAAAACACTGGAGGCAAAAAAATACTTATATGATTTACAAATTGTGACAACATTTTGCTTTATTATAGATATTCATGACAGATTTTCTTCACGAGAATTTCGAGAGGTGCGTAGTTAATCCATTTTAATAATTATAAATTTGTGTTATTTCGGAGAAAGATGTTATGTAATTCTAAGAAGTTTTATAAACCTACAAAAAGACGACGATTATTTTAGTATTTTCATTCTTTTATTTACAAAGTAATTTTACTGTCTTTTTTATATTCATGCAATTTAAAAATAATATACTTTTTAATGAAAGATTTAAGCGATAATTTACTTTCTATTCATTAATTATGTTATCATCAAGAAAGGGTTAAAATGTTTATAAATTCTTCTGATAGTTTAAGTGCAAATATGAACGTTTATGAAATTAATATTGAAATGGAATTTGCAGAAAATATAAATTTAGTAATAATGAAAATGAAAAAATTCGTGTAATTATTAAAATAATAGCTTGCAATATAGGTAGTAAAATAAGAAAGTCAAAGTATAATTTTTCAACCGTGATAATGTTATGCTTTTATCAAATTGCATACGTGTATCAACTGCAAGATTCCGATATGTACAAGATTAAAATGGGTTTGAACTCTAAACAGCAAAAGAGCTGTGGTCGACCAAAAATAGCCTCGATAGACAGGTAGATTTCTGTTGACGCTTTGACCACCTATGTTCTTGACTGTAAAATTCAATGAAATAATTTGGTTTTTATGAAGGCAAGTTATTACAAATTGAAGTTGCTATTAATAAATGAATTTAAATATCATGAAATTTTGTAATAAAATTAAGCCTAAATTATTGGGCAATTCAATCATTTATATTTATCAAAGATTTTTGAACAATAAAAATTATTTTTTTTCCTGAAATGAAATAATTTTTGCAATGAAAAATTATTTAATAATAAAATTTAATAAATATATATATAATAAATTGTTTTATTTAATTTACAATGGAAAATGTAAATGTTCTTAAAATTTACGAAAATAAAATTTTATTCCATATAAACTTTAACCAAATGATATATTAGAATATGGTCAAAACAATCTCTAGAAAGCGTTAAAAGAAAAAAATTTAAAAAATATAACTTTGTAGATAAACATAATTATACATTTTTCTTATATGATATTTTAAAGTTAAATATGAACAACACGAAACTAGAAATGATAATATCATACAGTTATGAGACTTTTAACGGAAATTAAATTTTTTAAATGTGTGATTTAAATTTCCATTAATTGAAATTATTTCTTTATAAATAATAGAAATATATTCGAAATTAAAAATAAATTAAATTGTTCCAGGATTTAACAATAACAATAGCATCGAATTTGCCGTCAACGGAAATACGATTGGTTAATGATCCAGATGAAGCGCATCGAGTAAACAAACAATCGTTTGTTGGTTTGTTTAAATTTATTTTGTTTTTTAATTTTCTAGAGCTTATAAAAATAAAATTAATTGTTGATTCAAATTATTTCTAACCAAAATTAAACAAATATCTTTTTTAATAAAATAATTATATTGTAATAATCATACTTCTAAAAATAAGAAAATTTCTTAATTTATCTCTCGGCTTAACCATCTCACGAAGTTTCTCATTCATTTTCCAAATCATACCACTATTTGGTAGTTTTTCAGTAATTAAAATTTTCCTATAACATTCGCTAATTAAACTTAACAATACTTCATTACTCAATAATACCTTGATTTTTACCTTTATAATTATAATTTCCCACCAATCTTTGCCATCTTTCTCGTTCATAGTCACCAAGTGTTATCTCGATTCTTTTGATAACAGGATCGCTTAACTCTTTCTGATTAACAAATCTATGTATTGCTGATTCTTCGTCATATATACAGTTAATAAAAAATTGCAAACCAAAATATTTACCCGAAAGAATATCCTGCATGAAGTGGATACAATGCGTGAATATGACGCAGGCGTATGGCGGAAAAATTACCGTAGGCTGAAAATCTTTACTGAAAATGTTTATTTTCATCGCAATTTCAATGTATTCAACTTTTAGTGTATAAAAAATAATATTTATTAAAACATAGTTAATATAGTTAAAATTAGTTAAAAAAGATTAACTTTCTGGTTTTGATTACAAACAGAAGCAACAACGTAGAGAGGATCAAATGAAGAATAATCAAAAACCGTTGGACACTTCTTTGTTTAAATCCCATCAAGGGGAATTGGTGAACAGAAATAAAGATATTGTAGTCGGATCTGAAAACTTAATCCAAACTACTGACTCCATTGAATTGTCTAATTGAATGACTCTGCTGATCCAATTGAAATAAGTCCAACAACTAAACCAGTAACTGAATCTTTATTATGTTTTGATGACATCACAGATGGGCCAGAAAATATAACAAAGATTTCATTCAGCATAATGTAATTAAAGTAACCGACAATGTCCAAGAAAATTTGAGCCAATATCTGAAAAAATCGCAAAATGTAAGTTTCTAATCATTGTTTTCACTGATTTAAGAATAATGGTGAAAAAATTCAAAGATTGTGGTTAGTTTATTCAAAAAAATGAAAACAAAATTATTTGTTTTTTCTGTCAAGTATTCGCACCAATTCTTGTTACGTTGGCTCAAAATGGTGTTAATTATTGGCCACATATTTCAAATATTTTAAAAAGACACGAGCGAATGTTGAACATTTTGACTGTTTCCGCAAATAGATGCAACTAAAAAATCGATTTCAAAAAAGAACCTCAGTGGATACCATAATGGAAAGAGGAAGTTGAACATTTGGACAACGTGCTAATTTTCGTAACAATGACGATGGCAAAACAAAACATGGCATTTAGAAGGTCTTCTGGCAAAGTTTATGAAGACAATAACGGATGATTTCTAAAAACTTTGGAATCTTTAGCCGAATTCGATCCGGTTATGAAGAAACATTTGTTAAGAGCAAAAGAAAAACCAAATTCTGTGCACTATCTAGGAAAAGGAATCTCCCATAAAATCATGGACTTGATTGCCAGTTGCATCAAAAGCAAAATCATAGAGAGGGTCCAAAAATCCGTGTTCTATTCAATTAATTGTTGATTGTACCCTAGACATGAGTCACCTGAAACAAATGTCAATGCTGATTCAATATGTAGACGTGGATAATAAAAACGAAATTCAAAAACCTAAATGATTTCTTAGGATTCCATCTCATAGAAGGTTCAACAAAAATTGAATTCGTTATTTTCCTCGGTGGCTTTTCGATAACTCAAAGTATTTAAATTAAATTTTTTTTTGTTTCAAAATTCTTTCTTAGTCTCTTTTCAATATTATTTTCAAATACTATTGTCGTATTTTTCATGATTTTTTCATCAAACGATATTTCTTGACTGTTTATCAAGCTTCATAATATCAAACTAGTTCTGTATCACATCTTTGTCACCAGTAATATTTTTTAAAATTTCCTTTATTTTCATTTAATTTTTTGATTATCAATCAATCAATATTTTATTTTATATTTATCACGGATTTTCTAGTCTTTTTCAAATATGAGTAAAGGTTAGAGGCGAAAACTCTTGTTAAATATAAAAAAACTTATTAATTACAAGTCGGTAATTAAAATGAAAATAAAGAAAATTTTATAAAATTAAGAGCACGGTAAAATTATTTTCATTTAACTATACATGTCACCAATCATGAACAATATATTAATTTATTCAACAATAAAATAAAACAAATTTATTACTTAATCCTAAATTCCGGATATTTATAAATCAAATTTTATTTTATCCGAGAAATTGACGGATAAATATTGGATAGATGCAAGTAAGCGTGAAATTATGTATTTATTTCTTGAATAACTTGATTCATAAATCGAATTTTAATAACATTTTCAATAAACTGACTTTGTTTACCGCCAAATTTTACGATTCATTATATTATATTAATAAATTATTATATAGTTTACAATTTGTAAAACAAAAACAATAAACATTTCATTATATTTTACATCTTTTATGAATCTGTAATATACACTGTCATGCATGTGATTGACATTAACATATTATATGTTGACATTTATAATATCAATTGTGTAAAGATAGTTTGCTAACATGATGTAATAGTGTTGAAATTATCTTGTATATTAAATATTAGAATTTTATTAAATAAAGAAGTATGTTGGAGAGATGAATGTTGGACATCAAAAACAACTAATGAAAATTAATCTTTATTGTGGAGAAATGTTTGATTTATCATGTGATTTTTATTAGATTACTAGAGATTAAATCAGTTGAATATCAGTTAAGGGTAAAATATGGTAATTTGAAGGAATATAGAGATTTTATCGGATGGGTAATTTAATCTATCAGCCATGGCCAACCGGTGGCCCGCAAAGCGTTTTGATGTGGCCCGGACACAATTTTAAACATAAAATCAATAATTTTCTTTATTAGAATTCATATTCGAATTAAGCATGTTTTTAATTTAAAAAATTGATTCTAAGTTTACTTGAATCGTAAAAACGAGTTATATTCATTTAAATGAATTTATTGTGGCCCGTGATAGTATTTTTCCGAAAATTTGGTCCTTCGATTGATTTGGGTTGGCCACCACTGGTATAGATTCTTCAAAGTTAACTTGTCCTTTTAGATGCTGTCAATAATATAAGAAGAAAGAACTAGTACACAAACTACTTGCTGAATTAAGAAGACCTTATTATAAGCAAATTTGTGATGAATGATAAACTTATTATTTTGTCTTTAATTGTTATTATTTTTATTGGTTTTTAGTTGATGTCAGTTTGTTGAACTAAAATTATTATTATTATTATTATTATTATTATTATTATTATTATTATTATTATTATTATTATTATTATTATTATTATTATTATTATTATTATTATTATTATTATTATTATTATTATTATTATAAGAACTTTTTTTCAAATTTCACCACTGATTTCTTTTCAACTGACATTGTATTTATTATTATTATTAATAATAAGAATATTCACTAAAATTATTTCACAAAACTTTGCTTTAAAAATATCCTTTAAAAATTGATTCATAAAAAATTTGCATCTAAAATTTCTTTACTTTTGTGAAGTTCTCAGAGGCCATCAGTTTTTCAAAATACCTGACAATAAATTTTAAATTATTACACTAATTTACTTTAATTTAAAAATATTACTTTAATTATTTGACTTATTTTTAAAATAATACATTAATTTACTTTATTTTACTAAATTTTAAATTATTACCTTAATGTCTCAATACCCTTTGGTTTTTCTAAATATTTTACTTTGCCTTAAAATATTGCCTTAATTTACTATGATTTACTTAATTTTTAATCATTACCTTATTGTCTCAATGTCATTATAAATGTTTTACCAAAATTTTAAATCTATTACTTATTTAGAATTATTAAATATTTTTAAAATATTGGCCTAATTTACTTGAATTGAATTAATTCCTCAAATGTCATCAATTCATCAAAATCTATTACTTAATTTTTAAATATTAAACTAATTTACTTTAATTTACTTAATTTTAAATTATTATCAAAATTCCACGTAGCTAAACTACCTTGAGATAGTGACACTCGGATTTCATGTACAAAAAATACAGAAACCATGATTTGTACAAAAAAATATAGAGCCTTAATACCTTGGTTTTTTATGGAGACTGGGATTTTGTGTACAAAATCTTTGTATGGTCCAAAGAGACTCCCTCACTATAGTGTAGCTCTCTGGAGCAGTGGCTTTTTAGCGAGTGTCGGATTTTGTATAGAAAAAATCTATACGGTCAAAAAGACCCCTCACTATAGTGTGAAAAAATATACTGTAGCTCCCGACAGAAATGGCTTTTTAGCGACAGTCGGATTTTATATACAAAAATCCAGATATCAAAGAGACTTTCTCACTGTAGTGTGAAAAAAATACTGTAGTGCTTTGGAGCAGTGGCTTTTTAACGAGACTGGGATTTTGTGTACAAAAAATTCCTTTGGTCCTAAGAAGCCTCACTGTAGTGTCAATTTCAAAAAATAGAGTGTAGCTCTCTGGAACAGTTAAAATAAATTTCTAAAGGGGTAGGGTAGTTGGAGTACGCCAAATGGCCTGCTTAGGAGGGCTACTAACTACCTAATCAGGGGAAATACAATCAAGTGAAAAGGATTGCGGATGATATACAAACTTTCCATTCTCGAGAAACAAGAATTCGAACAAAGAAATCCAGTACGTGCAAGTAGAAATGCTATACCTGCTTATCGATAATGGAAATGTAATATGCGAGGTTTATCTGTCGTTGACATTGATATCTTATGTTGATGTATTTATTTATAACATTTATTATGTAAGAATAGTTTGTAAGAATAGTTGAAACTATCTTGCCTAATTATTATTAGTATTTTAAGAAATAAAACAGTTTTTGGGTTTCAGATTTATCTTTTATAGATTCTTTACATTATTTTAAGAAACTATACATAAACATAATATTCGCTTTTAATTTCATTTTGCAGCAATGCATAATTTAAACAATTGATAGTAAAATTTAATATTTTCATAATCTAAATGCAATTCGTTTGTAAGAAATATTTGTGACTTCTATATTTTAATATATTAACTTTATTGTTCTATTTATTTTATGTACATATTCAAAAGCTTCCAAAACATTGTTTTCATACATTTTACTATTATTATTATTATTATTATTATTATTATTATTATTATTATTATTATTATTATTATTATTATTATTATTATTATTATTATTATTATTATTATTATTATTATTATTATTATTATTATTATTATTATTATTATTATTATTATTATTATTATTATTATTATTATTATTATTATTATTATTATTAAAGCAATGATTTCTTGATAGCAGCATTTATTATTTAAAACAATAAAGTGATAATTTAAGCCTTTTGCTGCAAATAATGTATTTGATGAAAACATTATTTGCAGCAAAAGGCTTAAATTATCACTTTATTGTTTTATTATTATTATTATTTTTATTATTATTTTAAATATTTTTTAAAGTAGCAAAATAACATTATGATACATTCATTTAAGTAATTGCTTTCTATGTAAGTTTCCTTCTCAATCCTGATTCATATCTATGTAGCAGAAGTGATAATATATGAACAATGTATCAACATATGTAGAATAATGTCATAAACTTTAGCATTTTTAATGAGTAAAACGATTTTTGCATTTCATTTTGTAAGCAGAAAGTTTATTTAATCAAATCAGCATTTTCATTTTTGATTTGTAAATTTTTATTCTTATTTTATATAATTAAATTTGTAAAAATTATAATATTTTTTATTTTTTTATTGATTGAAAATGAAGAGTACAAACTTAGACAATGTATACATTAACTAGATAATCTAATATATTCTCTTTTGATTATGTCACCTGAATCTATGAATTTCTTTCCAATATCAACTATACTCTTTATTAGATGTTTGATTTCTTAAATCCGATATTCCTACTGAAATTCCTTCTTCGATATTCGTTAGACCTATGTCTTCTTTTAGGATAATCTTTCACAATATGACCATTAATATTGCATCAAAAACAGTAAAGTGTTAAATATATCTATGCAATCTCTAGAGTGGTCCAAATATTTGACACAAAAAACA
This sequence comes from Schmidtea polychroa, assembly GCA_959609185.1. Lineage (NCBI taxonomy): Eukaryota > Metazoa > Platyhelminthes > Tricladida > Dugesiidae > Schmidtea > Schmidtea polychroa. Next base: position 18,571 of record CAUHTR010003176.1, read on the forward strand.
TTTGACCGTTTGTTTCTGTTTGAGGAATCGTGCAATATGATTTAAATCACCACAGTTATTACAAATTATATACTTTGTCTTAAAATCTGATTTTTGATATCTGACATTAAACATTACTTCTTTTAATTCTCTTATCTCATTGAGTCTTTGAATTTTCAGTTTTGCATTTTTGTTGACTTGCATATATCTGCCCCAATGATCCATTTCGTTTTATTCCCATTGAGAATTACTTTTCGTCGTTTCATTATTCGATCATCAAACACGTGAAATGCGTCTATCTCCTAGGATTTCTGGTTTCGGTATTTTTAGAGTACTTCTTATAATGTAATGTCGAACACCTTTAAAAATCAACAATTTAATTCTTACTTTATCGTTTTTTATGACTTTTGTTGCTCGTTTCACTACTTTACTGAATTTAATTTTACTAGATTTGGATTCCTTTATTGAAAACATCTCAGTCATTACCCGCGAAGTATGTGGTACTTCTCCAAATCTTCTCTTGATTCAATCATGAACAAAATCTCTGATTTATGCGCATTAGATTAACCACTCAAAATCTCTGATATTTTCCTCAACATAATAGAATAAACTTGTCTTTCTAGATTAAAATTTGCACAATCTTCTGTAGTTTTTTTCAGTTTAAAATGATTGTATTACTTTGAGAGAATTCATGGCTTGGTCGTCAGTTATCAGCACTGAAACATTGTTTTCATCAGAATCGCTTTTGTCACTTGACTCATCTGTGTAAATGTTGGTTTGATTTGAAATATTACTCTTCTCAATCAGTTTTCTTCAGTAATTAGTTTAATACATTCTATATGCTCATTGATATCAACATAATTTTCAAAACCAAAGTCTAAATCTGATGGAAATAGAATTGTACTATAATTCGGTTTTTTTTTCAAAATATGTTGATATTAACTAAAATGTGATATTAACCTTTAATAACCTGAATTATGTTTTTTAGTTTTTTTAATATTTGTTTAAATCTACAGAATTTCATTAGAGTACATCAATTGCTTGTTAAAGCTTGACGGAGGTTTATGTTCATGCATAAGCACTTCTCAAAACGATTTGTTTATACAAACAAGTACAAACTTGCAAATAACGAACTGATGCACTGTGTTTTGGCAAGTTTAAGTTAATAAGGGTTTAAGCATTTTAGGCATTTTAAAGGCTAATAAGCATGGGAAATTGTATTAACTTCATAATAAATGGATAGGCATTTCGTGATAAGTGGATTGCACTGTATCTTTAATTTTGAAACACGAAAAAGTTTGCCAATAATGCCTATCAGCCTTTTTAAATTTATTGGATCTCAAATTTGTAAATATCTTGTTATAACAAAAAATATACTTGTCACCTCTTTCAAAATATTATACATAATAAATAATATATATGATATTAATATTATTTCTACTTAAATGGTAATGCTTACATATATAAATGTTGCCCTAATGGGAATATTGAGACAATTTAAACAAAGAAGCATTTAAAAATATTCATGAATTTCTTTATGTATTAGACAATAATTTGAATCATTCACTAACTATTAAATGTATTTATTATTTTAATCTTTAGTTTTATCAAAAAGAAAATTTTTTTCTCATTCAATTATTCTATCAAGAATCATTAATTCAGTCTTAAAATATTGTTTAGTAAATTATTTATTTTATTTTTAAATGAATCTGGCCTCATTTTATACGTGTGGGAATTTTTTTATCGATGAAATTATTTTCTTTTGATCGATAGTTTAAAAAATAAATGAAAATTATAGAAATTTAAAAGAAGTCAATAATGATGCAAAGAATAAAACAAAGTATTTATTGATAGTTTAAAAAATTAAAATAATGGAAGTTGGAAATTGTATTGTTATTTTTAATTTGTAATATTTTATCTATTTTTTATTAATTAGTTGAGATTAAACTAGAAATAATTTTTATTATAAAACTTGAGATTATTTAATTTTAATTAAATATAGTAATTAGATTATTACATTGAATCCAGTATGTTCTTCGAGATAAATATAAATAAACTTCAAGTAATTTATTAAAATTTATTCACAATTTGAAGATCAAACGAAATATTAAAAATAATACATTTAAAATTCAATAATGGAAATATTGGTGTAATAAGTTCACCGAAATTAGAGAAAAATCACTTAGAATATTCAATCTTTAATCACTATGCTTTTAATATTGTACTCCTTCCTATTAAAACTTTGCTTATTTAATTATTCATTTTTTATTACTTCTCTTTAAATAATAATCTGTCCTTTTATTTTATATCTAATTTTATTAATTTTTTACCTGTTCTGCTTTTTCCTCTTATGTTGATATTTTAAACGTATTTTATTATCAACGTCAAAGTATACTTGTCCATTAAAAATTTACATTATTTAGTCTTTGACAATATATTTCATTATCTTTTGGGTTTTTCAAATTACCATTTGTTTTCAATTAGGAAACCTTCTATTTCCTGTTTTCTTTTCTTCAGATGACTCTTTGTCGTTTGGATAAGTTAAATCTGTATTTAATTTACCCTATTAATTTCTATTCATTAGGTAAATAGCAAAAAAAAGAAATATATATTTTCGGTAAATGATGAATAAAATAATTTTGAATTTCATCAAAAAATTATAGAATATAATTTTTAACACTTACATACGATACGTTGCCATTCCAATATTTTTTTATAATTTTAACCATATATTATTGTGAAAATACACGTAAGTGCCAGAAATGAGAAATATGTTTTTATTTATTAAATTCAATACAAATTTCGCGGAAGACATTAATTGTTAACAAAACTGTAATTTTGAGAAATAGCACATCTGCTTTTAATAAAGACATTCAGGGTCACTTGTCACTAATAATAGGTCATTTTCACCAACAGTACAATTTTAACACAATGATTCATGTACATGTACATTTGAAAAAATCTAATAATTACAATTTTGAAAGATTTTCATTTTTATTCTTCAATCTCCCCTTTAAGTTGAATTTAATTTTCAATAATTAATATATAATAATTTCGTGGTTGTTTCACGGTTAATTAACCTTCACAAGCCCTGATATAGACTGCAATATAAACACTTTATAAGTAATTAAAAGAATATTACTAAAATCTTCATCATTTAAAAAATTATTAATATTATTTATTGAAGTGATTGGGGAACCCAGGATAATAGTCACAAATGAGTAAAAAAAAGGTTTTAGAGGTAATGAAGGCGAAAAATACAAATAAGGATATAAATAAATATACTTATTTATATTCATTGCAACCCAATTTAACTTCGAAGGATAGTTTTACTGCAAAAAAAAACCTCTATGGTTTCTACACCTCAAACTTTTGGATTAAGAAATATATAAATGTTTAATGAAATTATTTTTGTTTTTTGACATGATCGAATTAATTTTGTAATTTTTTGCATTTAGATGAGCAAGAATGGTTTTTATTCAAACACATAGAAACTGAACAGAAAGAATTAGCTTATGAATATGCAGACCCATCTTCCGTTAAACCAGCAATCTCAGTGAAATGCCGGGCAGCAAGGCGTCCAGCGTATTTTATATGGAATATATTTCTAGTTACTGTGAGAGTTCAATTTTTTTTTCATTTTTTTAATTGTTTAAATTTATTCAGAATTTGATAATTCTTTCATTTCAGAATACTTTTAGGTGCAAAATACAAAAATAATCGTACTTTCTTGTTTAAAAATTAAATTATTAATAACTAAATTTAATCAAATCAAATCTCTCACAAACCTCTATCCTGAACCCCCTTATTAAATAAATAATGAAATATCTCAGAGACAATAATGAAATTCTAAAAATAAATTCCTAGTAGAATAAATAATCAGTTTGCATGGAATTTCTCGCTTAAAAATAATTGTCTTAAATTACAGAAAATTGAATAATTTTTTTTTCTTCTCCATAAATTTTTTTTATTAAAAGCCAATTAATTAATTAGTGAAAATAATACATATTTTCCCAGGGAAATTTATTATAAAATATGCATTTGCTATTTTCTGTATGTTCTTTTTCAAATAATTATTTATTTCAATTATAAATTCTCAGGAATTAAAATTATATATTAAAATTATTGTAATTAATTTAATAAAATAATAATATTTGTGCTTCTAATCCCGGGAATGATTTTTCCGACTGACACGCTGTAAAGAATTCGAATCATTGTAGCACCCTTCAAGCTCTGCTCCGCGCTATCCTTTAATTTCAAAATTTGCTAACTCCCATTTAACTATATTTATCATATGTTTGGCTATTTGTTTATTAGAAGTAATTTTTGAATTTATTTCATTGTAGATATCTTTGTTCAGTTTTTCTTTCAGTGATTGCTTTAGTTTGACTTCCTCTACTGTTTCTATTACTGACTCAGGCGAGGAATTGTTTTCTAGTGGCCTAATCATGTATAACAACCATGGATATGATTTGCAAAACAATTTGACAATGGATCTTACTCTTTGAATAAATGAATGTAAGCTATGGCCATTTTCACCAGCTTATCTTTTTTGTCGACAATTTGAAACTAGTCGCATTCGCCTTCGTGGTTAGAATCGCTGTGAGCGTCGTATACATATTTATCTTTCGGAATGGATTTATATTTTGGTATAGAACATCCAAGACTTCCAGATGGATTGCATTTATGTAACTTCCACATCTTTTACGAAACGAATCCACAGTTCGCCGTAATACACACACTATCTTTCTGTAAGTTTAAGTCAAAGGATTCTAGCCTTTCTTCAAATTGTCTTATGCAGCTCTCTACCGGTAACAACTCACGCAATCGTGTCAGTCCCAAATTTTAAAATTGATTCTTTATGTGTATATTAATGTTCAAATAACGAAGGTTTTAATTTGAAGTTCACTCAACAAAAGTAAGACTGAAACGTTTGCCTTAAACCTTGTATTTCTTAAATCCCGTCATATATTTTTGTCGACAACAGAGATTTTATAACAAAATCAACTTTCTCGTGTTCTAATTATTTATTTAGAGTTGATATCATTTCCAATTAAATTTTGCAATTTAGGTAAAAATGTTTATTTATCTTTTATTTGTTTTAATGAAAATAGAAAAGTCCCGATTTAAAAATAAATTTCATTTTAATCTCAGCCATCTTTTAAAACAAATATTGTCTTATCTTGATTTTTTACATTGATTTTGTGATAATTTTAACGGTAAATTTCCTTTTGATATAAATTTTGACAAAAATATTTAATTAAAAAAATTAAAAAATTAAAACAGGAGAATATTTAAACGAATAAAATGTTCTCTATTTAACAAGATATCATTAAAATTAAGTTTTTTTACGCTTTGTTCGGTGATCCTTATCAAGATATTACCTTGGGAAGTAGGATAGATTCGAAAATTTCATTTTGACATTTCTATAAAAACGCTTTCATCGCCACCAGGGTTATAATTATATTCATAAGTTGTACTTAGGGAAATATATAAATATTTATAAAAACGAAATTTTTTCTCATCTTGACACTCAAATTCTCTGGTGCTCCAATATGATATGAAGCAAAATTTATTAAGCAACTAAAAGTTTCAAATTTAACTATCATCGTCTTATTTAAGCAAGTGTATATATTGATAAGCTTGACTATGAATCAGAAAATATATCAAAAACATCGATATATTTATTGATTCATAGTTGTCAATTGAAAAGAGGTCAGTGGTGAAAATTGAAAAAAGTTCTTATAATATATTTATATATATTCTGTAAATTCCTTAATTGTAAAAATTTATAATTTAAAAGAATTTAAAAATTAAAGAAAATATAAAATAAATTTATTTAAAATTGCAAAATATAAAATTATTAATTATTTATAAAATTAATTTTAAATGGATTATTTTATTTAGTTTCTTATTTGTTCATTGTCATTGGTCACATTTGCAGTTGACAAAAGCCTTCCACAGAATCGGTTACAGTTGACATTCACACTAGTATTGACATTAGTGGCCTTCAAATTTGTTGTCAACCAATGTCTACCAAAAATATCATATCTCACTTATTTGGTAAGCTTCTTATCTAAATTAAATACAGTTTATATAATTATTTTTCTAATAAAATGAGAATTCGTTATAGGCTAAAATAAGTTTAGTTACTGTTTGATGGGTCACAAAAGTCTTTGGGAAATAGTGCACTTAACTTGTTAATAAATCCTTTTAATTTATCTAATCTTTTTGGTTCAACTAGCCAATAAAAACTTTGTTTTTGTTTGTTTGTTTGTGTATGTGTGTGTGTTGACATGTTATTGTTTATTCATTTTTATTACACGTAACATATCGATTTAAGAATTATTTGTAGGTTTAAAGAAATAAATGATGATAATAATTTTGATAAAGCAAAAAATTATTTAAAAAAGAAATTGAGTGTAAAAAATTCTGGAATATTTTTTCTACAGCACCAAATTTAATTTGAAAATATATTTTCACAAAAACAAAACAGTTAAAAGAGTTCCCTGTCAGGAGCCACATTTCAATGCATCACTGGCCTAAACGTGTGGATACCGGAAATCATAGAATTAGCAAATATTTTCCTGGAGAATATTTTGCCAAACATATTGCAAATTATATAAATAAATAACAAACAATCGAATTTGAATTGAGGTCTGAATTAAATCGTCTCCTTTTCCAGGGTAATAGAAATTTTTAAAAATAAAATTGAACTTGAAATATAACAAGAAAATCTGCAGTCCTGTAAATGATCACTGATTAATTTCTTTTTGGTTTTTGTGAAAAATTCCAAAAATTCAGAACTAACTCATCAAAAGCAATTCGTGTGGATACCTTAATAACGGAGAAGAGACTCAAAATCTATCTTTGAATTCTTTATTGGCATCTGCTTCGGTTTAAACATCTTGTAATAAAAATTCCAAATATACGAAGCATTATTTTGCAAAAAAGTAAATTATTTTTCTGAATTACATTAACGTTCTACGGTTGTTTTGCTTATGTTAAACTGTTTCTCTTTGCTGAGTTATTGAAGTATTTCTTGGAAAATGGGTTGAATATATTTATTATATTTAATGAATAATTTCAGCATTAAAAATATACAACAAATTAGGATAATTCGATAAAAATGACGTCTATATAAGGTACATTTTGTCAATAAAAACTTTCTATTGCCTCTTCGTGATTAATATGAATGTGCATTTCATTAATTATTTTTTTGTTTTTTATTTCATTTTTGTATTTAAAATTTGGCAGATATTAAAAATTTGACTTTTATAAATCTCATATAAATTAGATATATTTCTATATGTAAACCTTTTAATTTTTAATTGCACTTCTTTATAATTTGTTTGTTTAAATTTATAAATTAATTATAAGAACAAATCTTTTTTTAATTAAACTGAAAAATTAAAATTTTAATTGTTAAATTGTTTAAATTGTGATTTATGATTAATATTTTTATTGGAGTTTTTAAAATTTGAAAACATAAATTAGTAAATTAATACTCTGTAATGATTTTTAATATTTAATTTATGTTCATTACGGCTATTGATCAAAATTTTATTTTACTATTTAAACACAAATTTTTGATTATTAGTCGAAATGAAAATAAATTAAATGGTAACAGAAAACAAAAACAGATCAAATGTGAATAAAAAATAAAGGATTTTACTGATATCTTCAATAATAATAATTATAGAAACTCAATCAAAAACAATTATTAAGTGAAACTAGTTAATAAATTTAATTTGGTCCACTTTAACTTAGTCACGGCTATACAATAATATTTTTCATATGTTTGTAGTAAAATGGTATAATAATAAAATCCATTTGACTTTAGCAATTTATAATTATTTGAAAATTAAATAATTGAATATTATAGGTAAAAATAAAATATAAATAATAGATGATAAATGAGAATTACAGCAAAATCATGTGAAAAAATGTACATTATCTATTTTCTACTATCTATTAGGAAAACTTTGTTTTAATAACTAAAATTAAAATGATGAAGGGTTCTAACATTCACTTGAAATAAATGGCATTTAATAGTAATATAATATATATATATATATATATTACAAAATAAATAAGAACTTTTAAATTATTAGTTATATTGCAGAATTAAATTATCTCCATGTTGTAATATTTAATGCATTCAAACAAATTATTATAATTGAAATAGAAAGCTCCTTGAGTAAATGTTTCAATTTGAAAATTTATCACAATCTTTCATGATTTATACATTATAGTAATAATTAGAATTGACAACGCACGCAAATTCGACATTCACTGTTTTTTTCAGATTTATATTTATTTCATCGATATTAGTGAACTGTCAAACATTTAATCATCAATAAATCAGTGAAATTTAATAAAAAAATGATATAATTAAATTAATTTAAATTCAATATACCCATTATTATAGTGGGGAACCACCTCAGTATACAATGTATACCTTCTGCTTTACATTAGATGAATGATGTATACTTTACACATAGATATATGTCCAAACATTAAATCAGTTTACTGAATAATATCATAACTTACAAGTTCATAATCTGTTTTGTGAAATTGTAAATTTTTATTAGAAGTGTCGATGGCTTCTGTTAGAATTTAATAGCGTTTCCATTTCGATTAAAATTAAGAAAATTTTATAAAAAGAAAATAACAGAAACTGGAATGTTAGATAATGGGAAATGATCGTGAGACTAATATGATCATAACTGTGTATTTTGATGAATGATATTAACAAATTTGGTCGCCCTAAACTCAATAGAATGTTTTGACTCAACTACAATGGATTGCATAACAATTATGTACAAAATATTATAAAGTAAATTAGATATTTTTAAAAATAGGCATCATTACTCAAAATTTATTTTTGAATTATATTCTACACTTATATTTTTTAATTCAACAATTTTATAAATTACATCAAAAATTAATTATATAAACATTTAAGATAAAATTCTTTGAAAAAGTGATATATTTCTTATTTAAAAATTCATTTTAATGTCCTTCTTGGGAGGAAATTTATGTATAATTTCACTGTGAGATATGCTTTAAATAACTCAGGTTCCATAGATAAAATACTTGATTTATTTACTTTATATTGCATTCAAGACGATCGTTGTTTGCCAAGTTTAAAATTTAAAATAAATCAACAAACAAATTTTGAGACATAGTGAATTTTTGTCGCCTCTTTAGACATTTTTACCCCAAAATTAAAGTTAGGGCCTGTTCAGCCATTACCAATCGGTTTAAAATCACTAAAGGTGGAGAAAAATCAACAAAATTTGTTCGTTTTTCATAAATAAATTTAATTTTTAAAACCTTTCATAATCTTTTCATTTGTCTTTGGAACGCCTTTTCTAGATAATAAAATATACTTATAATGCTCATTTTATAAGAGCTGTCAAACTTATATTATTGTCAAGCCGATAATAAAATTAATTAATTAAAAGTGAAATCAATCAATAACAAAACTTAAAGTATTAATTAAAATTAAATTACTAAATTGAAATAAATAAATAAATAAAATAAAAATTAATTGTCGGTAATAAAATTTGCAGACAATTGATAAATCAAATAATTAAAAACTAAATAAAATGTTTTTCGTAGCTAATTAAAACATGAAAATGATTTAATTATTAGAAACCGTCACTCAAATACGCGTTTTACCATATATTGTTTGTCATAATCAGAAAGGATAGAAACAACTATAGATATTAGAGATTTAATAAACAAATTACACAAATTTGTTTAATTAAAAGGTTTGTCTTTGACTTAATTTAATTAATCAATTATTATTTTACTTTAGACTATTTTTAATAAATATATTAAAAAATTTCTTAAATATTTTGTATAAATTAAATAGTTATAAATTTATTATTTCAATATTAACATATAATCTTTAAAAATACATTATTTAACTTAATAGTTCAATACATTTGAAAACAGTATACCATTGATTTTTAAATTTAAAAAAATAATATATAAACATTTTTAGAAACAATGGATTTCTTAAATTGGAAAAAATCAATTTCCTTTTCTAAATCTTAATAATTAAATTAAATAATTTAATTTTAAATATTTTTTTAAATTTATAGATTGTATATTGAAATTATAAAATTATAATAAATTAAATTTATATAAAATATTTTAGTAAAGATATTGCATGTATCAGTGGTGGTTTCTAATATCTTATTTGTTTATTTATGTGTGTAAAAGTATGCGTGATTATTACGCTTGATATACAATGTCTATATTTTTGTATTTTCCAGGTTTTTCATAAAATCACGGTTCTCAGTAGTTAAATTACAGAATATTTATATTCAATGTAGAATATATTGCCATATATAAAAAAAGTTGTCAAAAGATATTCTTATAATATATATAAACAAATGTAAATATTATGTATATTTTGTTCATATTTTCCTTTTTTTATTTGGTGTTAAAGAGATTTTGTAAAACGCATTTATTTTTTGAATTTATTTTTTATTTAAATCTATTGAATCATTCCATAGCGAATAGTCATTTCAAATTTAATCAGCTGAAAATAAAAAAATTAATTTAAAACATAAAATAAAAATTCAATTTTACATTAATTTTAATGAAATATCAAACACACACACACACACGCCAAAATTCGCAACATTTTAACACGGCTGGGATTTTCAAAAGTTAATTTAATTTATACTCAGATAACAAACACAGGAATTGGAAATTTTCCCGAGAAAATGTCGATGGAAAATTAATTTAAGATTTATAAAAAAACGGTTCCCTAAATCTCAAACGGAAATATCTGTCATTTTCTTTGAAAAAAAGTAAATATATTTAAAAATGAAATTTCTTTATAATTAGCTTGCACATTTTGATTTTAATATTAAAAATACAATATGACTTTAAAATGTAATAAAGTGCGACAAGCTGCAAAATATATACAGACCCCTGAAAATGGGGGGGCAGGATAGTTGTTTTAGATATAGCTAGTAACACCATTGAATATTTTACAAAACGATCAAATGGTTTCACATTTTTATATCAGGCAACAAAATTTCTATAATTAAATCTAATGCGGGTTTGGCATAATTTCACTTTCGACTTACCTCTGATTTAGACTATTTTCAATTTCTAATTTTGTTTGCAGAAGTAAAGGATCGAAAAGTGTTGTTTTAATTTTATTTAAATATTTAGTTTTATTCAGCAAATACGTACAAATTGTCAAGTCTTTAGAAAAAGGGAGTCAAGTATATTACCTGAAAAGGGCGCCCAAGTTGCTCTTACATAATGTGAGAACCACCTGCAGTGAAAGAGTCATATATTCTATGCATTAGACGTTTTTCAGATTGAATTGCCCAAAATTCGACATTTTCTTGTAGACAAAAATTAGTAAATGTTAATTTTAATTATTTTAATTTAAATTCCAATTATCTGACTGCTTCATTACTGGGATTTCTCCTAATTATATAGAGCCCAGTGAATCGGAATTTATTTAATAAACCCAATGTGGATTTTAATAAATGAATAATTATTTTCTTTTTATAAAATAATATTTATTTAGGATAAATATGTCATTTCCAGTTTATTCATTCTGACAGTAATTTGTGTTTGGCATGGCATGATAGTAGTAATAGAAAGATTTGCATCTAAATCAGAATACGATCTTCCAAAAGACATGGAAATTTACGTTATTATTGGAATGGCAGTCGCATTTGCTGGGTATAATTTCGGATTTATTGTCATGATTTATGCAGTGGTGAGTTTTTATGTTATTTATGTTTTGAATGTTTTATTGGGCATAATCATTTGAAAGATGTTATATGTCTTGCGCATGGTAGAGTAATAAATTTTGGTTAGAAAGGGTACAAAGAGGGGTATCACTTCTATAAAGTATTATTATTATTATTAAAGATTTTTGTTAGAAAATGTTTATCTTAATAACTTTTTAAGGTCATCGGGAGACTTTACAGTTTAAAGATCGTCAAAGATAAATTTTACAAGGCTAAGTCAAAAAACTTTTAAGAATCTAAAAAATTGAAATAATATCATGAGTTGATAGGAAGTACTAATTTCTTTAAAATGAAAGCTACCTATACTGAATTTACCAGTCTTTGACTCTAAGTCTACAGGTATTTACACCTAGCGTCTCGCTTTTTTGTAAACGCGTCACTTACTGTTGATTCAAAGAAATTATCAGTAGAATTAAATTCACCATCGAAATTAAAGTAATCATGCTCAAATTCTATCGTGTATGATTTCAATTTCAAGATCTTCATTCCTCTTATAATTTAAAGATGAAATATCTTTTGATGATAAAAGTTATTATTTGACTTTTGAAATTACATTAAATTAGAATAAACAAGAATATGAATTAGTGATAAAATTTTATTAATTGAAATATCAAAGTTGCTTTATTTTGTCTGTTATCTGTGCATAATTACAATTTAATAAATTTAATTTTTATACAATTTTAATTTAAATAATTTTTAAAATAATCGGCAATAATATTTTATTACAATATGGCAACGTTCGGTCTTCTTCTCAAGTTGTCCACTTTATGCAATACATAAACACAACTTTGGTTTCCTTAGTTCTCCTGGCTCATCAGATTTATTACTTTTTGTGTATAAATTGGGTATTCTTGGCTTTACTTACGAATCTTCATATCTTTGATAAATGATTGACTGAACAATGGAATCCTATTTATCAAAGCACTCATGAAATATTATGAAATATTACATAGAATGGAAACATGAATTTCTAACAACGACAGTTTCACTCATTACTGAGCATTTAATATGGACTTAATTATTTATTAAAAGGTTCTTCAACTGAGGGTCTCATGTAGTTCGTGTTGGATTGTTTTTATAGTTAACTGCTAGTATAAAAACTACTAGTATATTACTACAAATCACAATATTTGTAACATTTTAGGTCTGGTGAGTACTCAATTACTATTAATATATTGCTCTAAGAGTTTTAAAGGCTACTGTTATCTAGATATATCACATACCTATATCTTTGATTCTGAGATTAATAGAAATTACTGAACAAGATGAAGGGGGTCATACAACCAAAGTACTCATTATGAAAATGTATTCATTCTGTTTTTTTCGGCAGCAATTTTATCAAATCATGTTAATTTTGTTACATAACATAGCAATGTATAAAATTTGAATAATAATTACTAACTCTCGATTTTAACTTTAATTTGTGAGATTCAACAACATGCATAAGCCTAATGAGGGCCCTCGGTGATTTGAAGTTAGACAACCATAATTTATATAATAAACAAGTTCTTTTTGTTCTTTTTCTTTATTTGTGATAAAATATAATGAATAAATTTAGTGGACAGTAAAATTTAAAATAAAATTTAATTAATCAAAATAAACAAGTTGAATGTAGTTAAATTATTATTAAATTAGTGTTATTTTGATAAAAAAAATTGTGATGTTTGTTTAAATGGGAATAAATCATTAAAAATTTATAATTAGGATGTGTTTTAATGAATTGCAATTTTTAAAATGTTTGAAAAAATTTGAAAATTCACATGAATATTTCCAATGTAAATTTTTTTTGTTACGTATATTTCACTGAGAAAAAGTGAAGTAATTTATTTAATAATAATTAGAAATGAGAGAGAAATTTTCAACGATTTTCATAGAAATAAGCGCTATGGAAACGCTTTTATGACATTTGTTTATGATACGAGAACACTTGAGCAATTCTCATCAACAATTTACATATTAAATGCATTGAATTTACTTTCAGAAATGACAAGAAAAATTCTACAACAATTGGGAAAACTGTAATAATTGACAAATCGGGACAGAATGAAGATTGGTAGAAATATTTCTTAATAATTTAGAAATCTTTCGAGTGGAATAATTATATTTATTTTATCAACAGACTGGATTATTGTTTTGAATTGACAGTTTTACACTAGCTCGAGCTCCTGATAATATCGTTCATTCGTGGAAGACATGGTTTTACCCTTGAGCACACAAAAAATCTCAGTTAAAATTCTAGCGTATATATTTTTTTCCCAATAAATTTAGTCCTAGAGTTGGTCAAAATTTTCCTTGGAAAAAGATGTATAAATATTGAAAACAAGCAAAAATATCCCATTGTGTTTTAAGGGTTTAGGAACTTAATAAAATGACACCATAATATTATTAATACATAATTACACAGAATTACAAATCACAACACAAACTGCAATTTAAAAACTATTTATTAATTGAGTCTTTCATTTTGAAAATTGGGCAAGTTCCTTTATGAAAATTTTTTATTTTCTTAAAATATCTTCAATAAACATTATTGGGTAATAAATTTACATTATCTATATTTGTAAAACACACAAAAGTTGGCTGCTCGAGCTTATCAATATTTTAAAAATTATTGAAATGCAAATTTTTGTATATTTCGTTAGTCCAATTTTCAAAATAAGCCATTCAATTTTTTATTAGTCATGAGGGGAGCTTTTAATCATCCTTGCATATAATAAACCGACATATTGTCAGTAACAATTAATGTTTATTTATATTGTTAGAAAAATTAGTGAAATGAACTTTCCCTTAGACTTTAGGCTAATTTTACCTATTTTTATTTAAAATTTGAATAGTAAATATTCACACAGATTTTTAGCATAGTTCAAAATAATATAAAATTTTATTAGACTATATATTGTTGGGTTTGTCTGTGGTGAAAGATTTCAGCAATTATTTATCTGGCTCTTGGCGTGCTCTAATAATAAAAATGACGAACTCGTGACAATATCGAATTTATTGATTCAATACAATTACAACCGACTGTTCGCCTTTTGAAATACTACAAATAAATAATTGGAAAATCACAATTAATCAGTGCTTGTTGCAACACTAAGTGAGGAATGGCACTATATTAGAACTGAGAAAAAATATTTTTGTTGATTATTTTAATATTTTCTAAACCATTACAATACTTTTCTAGAAGAAAACTATTACTTAACTTGCATAATATAAATAAAATATAAATATTTTATTAAGGCTTGCAAAAGACGTCGAATAATGAAACAAAGAGACAAAGAATATTTGGTGAGAATTTTTTTCTGTATACTGTGCGCTTTTATTAAACAACAAACTTCATGGGAAAATTTTAAATATTAAATTGTTTATAATTTCTATTGTAAAAATAAAAAAAAATAATGTAATAAGTCTCTAAAAGGTTAATAGCTAATTCCAAATTTTGAGTTTTATTATTATTATTATAATTATTATTATTATTATTATTATTATTATTATTATTATTATTATTATTATTATTATTATTATTATTATTATTATTATTATTATTATTATTATTATTATTATTATTATTATTATTATTATTATTATTATTATTATTATTATTATTATTATTATTATTATTATTATTTAAAACAATAAAATGATAATTTAAGGACTATCGTATAGTCGAAAATTCTTTCATTAAATACATTATTTGCAGCAAAAGGCTTAAATTATCATTTTATTGTTATTATTATTATATTATTATTATTATTATATTATTATTATTATTATTATTATTATTATTATTATTATTATTATTATTATTATTATTATTATTATTATTATTTATATTATTATTATTATTATTATTATTATTATTATTATTATTATTATTATTATTATTATTATTATTATTATTATTATTATTATTATTATTATTATTATTATTATTATGATTCTTATAAAAGACATGAATAGCAAAAAAGTACTAGTAGAAGTAGTAATAGCAATAGTATGAGTAATAGTATAACGAAAAAATCACTATTAATAATAATATTTCAGGAACGCCTGCAATGCCAATTAAAGTACAAAGGAGCGAGAACGATAAAAATGATTCAACAAACTCATCAAATGCACGAAGTGAAAGAAAATAGAAGAGGCACATTTCTATAAATCTAATTTAAGTTGCTCATTTTACAATTTTATTCATGCAAATTATATTATTTTATAAATATTTTTGTTTGTATTCATGAATATAAATTTTCACAGTTTTCTCTAAATTTATTCTACTTTCACTTAACACATTGTTCACCGATCGGTTAGATTTCCTTGTTTTGTAAAATATCACAGTTTGGTAATGTAATGCAACACAGTACTGTATAAATGGTTTTCAGGATATTTCTAATACATTTTGATGCAACTTGCTCGTTTTGCTTCTTCCCTCACATTAAATCACCACTACATTTTTTTTATATAATAGAAAGAGTAAAATAGATTTGAGAATGTCACTAGTTATTGCTTGTAATAAATGCGTGGTGATAAGTTCATACTCAGTAGGAATTTGTTCTGTCAGTAATTTGTTAATTAAGATAAAATAAAAGTACAAGTTTTTTCGGACACAATTTGAAAATATAAACAAGATACCATACATTTAACTATTAATGTCAAAATGATCCTTGGAATAAGAATAATGGGAAATTTTTTGTTTGGTTAAAGTAGATAAATGAAAAATGATTTTGTATAGAAAATGAAAGTTTTAACATAAGTATACTTTATTCATAGTTTATATATGTGATTTACTTTTCATTGTGCATACCATACTGGGTTACTTGATATCCAGATCTCATCATGGCTGTCTCGAGGTCAAACGACAAATACGATTTCCCATATTGCCTTTGAAAATCTTGATTGAAAAAAATTAGCATATTAGCACAAACTAATTTCGAAGTTGTTTGATCGCATTGAAAGTAAAATCCAAACTTACCGCGCCTTTTTCCATGTTTCGATACGCATATTGGAAATGATCTCCCGAGATGCTGAATCAGTTAGTCTATGAAATACTTGTTTTTCACTTTCAAATGATGAAGTTCAGTTAAATTGAAACTAGAAAAATAAAGCACTCCATTTTGCAATAAATTTTCTCTAGTGCTTTAAAAGGCTGTCTTATTTTCTTTCCACAAAACATTTAACTCAAAAGAAGTAATAATTATTACCATAGAATTGTAATTAGTAAGAAAAGTTTAAATGTTTTCATCATCCACACAAAGCATGTATCTACTTGAAAATTCCAAAATCTCATTGAAATTATTCATATCTTGAAGCCCCGAGAAACAAACAGCAATTGGTGATTTAATTTTAGAATTCTTTAATTTCAAATTAATAATCAATTATTGTCACAAATCAAAATTTTAATCCCAACAAAGAAAAAATATATATTTTTAAACAAATTCAAAATTACACAAATTTAAAATTTATTTAAGTTTTCTTAGCCCCCTCATTTTTTTTTCAATTCACAACACTGGGTAAACTTGGGTTGTCCAGAACTATTTTCAGCTATCAAACTTTAAGCATTTAACTTAAAATATGCTTTGCTCAGTCCATATAATCCAAGTTCGACACCTAGGCAGGCGAGTCCGTGAGTAGTCAATCCATGCCATGGTAAATAGTCATTTATTTAAATGATCTGTAAATGTGTGATTCAAATATCTATTATTATAGCTGTTAATACAGTAAGTATTAAATTTTTGGATAATAACACTTATTTCAATTCCCAAATTTAAGTTTGAAAAATTTTTTAGAAATTTCCGGCCCCAGCCTTTCAGGCCTTGTTGATCGGTTACCGTTCAAAGTCAAATAAAAACATGAATTATTAACTATGCCATTAAATCTATTTATTAGAGAGCTTTAAATGATAAATAATTATAATTATTTAACAAGTTAAATTTTAATAATAAATAAATATAAAATCATTTGCTGTAAAATATTTTATATATTGGAAATTATTAAAAAAAGTTAACTACTGACAATTATCAGTATACAATTTGAAGAGTTCAAAACATATTGCGTTAAAATAGTAAATTTAATATCAATATCTTAGACTTAAACCATTACAAATGTACCATTAGGTTCCAGTGCCATGTTATACGCTGCATTTGGTCGTTATTTCACACATTTTACTGCATTTATTTACTTGTTTCTGAACATTTCAGAGAAAATCGAAATATTTGACAATTTAGATTTGTTTGAAGAATTTTTTACTAAAGATGTTATTAAAATGAAACTAAAATAAACAGTAAAGTACAGTACAGAACATAAGAAATAAGCTCCACTTCAGTTTATCGATGAAAAATCTTAAAGCTTTATAGTTTTTGATTATTTACGGTTACCATAATTAACTAAGCAAGAATGATTATTGGTCTGATGGGGAATATCTAGGAATAAAGTTGTTGAAGGATGCATTACCAAGGAATAGGAAGCAATAAATAATAATAATGCGATCCAGAACAAAGGAGACAGGTTTCAAAGTTATGAGGTTTATTTTAAAAATGCCTAAGTTGCGACGAAATGATAGTTCGTTATTATACACATTCATCTCTGAAATAATTCATTAGAGGACAAACCATAAGATTTAGGTATAAGTTCTAAGCCACTTGTAACTATGGTTGTGAAGAAAGATTCTAAAAGTTATATCATAATTTTCGATAATTTTTTCACTAGTCACATTTTACTGATTACCCTCGACCTTGAACTGTACCATCAAGTTTCACGTTGAATGAAGAGAGATAGAAAATTATTCCTAACAAAAAAATTTTTAGTTAGGCCATTTAGCTTAAATAAAATAAATTCATTGTAAATGTTACCCATGGTAGTCATAACTTTAAAATTCTTAACATATATGTTAGTTTACTACCTTTACTTTCTTATACAAATTTGACTAGATGCAGTACATGTTTTAATTTCTAAATTATTTAAAAACTATCATTATAAAGACACGTTTGCAGAACAGGTTTGCGAGTTCTTCATTTATCTTTGGTATATAAGATTGTAATTAAGGATTGTTTAATTGTAGGACCTACAGCAGGGGTCGGCAACCTTTTAGTACTAATGTGCTATTTTTCATTATTTTCTTATTTTTTTATTCTTCGCGTGCCGAGAAGCGACTACATAAATTTAAATGACCGGTACAAAAAACACTTCTTGTTGGAATATTCAAATTTAATGTAAAAAAAAATTATAATATTTACATTTTAATATACAAATATTTCATATCAACAAATCATCTTCTAATCATCTAGTCTAGTGTGATCCTTGGCCTTGCTTAGCTTTTGGGATATCAGGAACGTATTTTTGAGACTTTAATTCGGATACATGCTTCGGAGTGATCTGTAGTATACCAACTTCGATAGGGATTAATAATGAACTTCATATGCGAAAATATTTGTTCACATATATATTTCGAACCAAAGGCTGAAAGCATTGCAAATGCATATTTCTTGAGACAGTCAAACTTTTCGGGGAGAGATGACCAACAATTTAGGATTGAATTTGATTGCTCATAATTGTTGGTAGAATTTTCCGAACTTTTTCGTAGCTCTGCAAATTTATTTACCCATAATAAAGATACTTTAAATCGATTAATTGCATCTCAAAATCTTCAATGCCAATCCATTCAAAGACAAGCAAATCGAAGTTCTCAATACTAACTGGTTTTATTAAAAAAAGAAAACATGGGGCCAAATGACTTAAAATATTTGAATCAATTCAAAAATTCTAATTTTAGTGCATCCATATACTCATCAGTCACACAGAGTTACATCTGGATCTTTACAGTTTTCAATGAAAATTTTCAGATGTTTGAAGTAACGAAGATTCCGTGTTTTAATATTCTCAGTATAGATTTCGATTTTGGAAACAAATGCTTTCCATATCTCATAAAACTCCATAACCGTTTGTCCAACACCTAGCAGACCTAAATTAAACTCGCTGAGGTGAGCTGTGAGGTCAGTTAAAAACATAAGTTTTATAAGCCACTGTGTGTCTTCAAATTCGGGATATTTTTCAGTTTTTCTTCAAAAAAGACTTTGATTGAGTCGAAGCATCCAACAAACATTTCCAAAACTTTACCGCAACTTAGCCATTTAACGTTGCAGTGAAAAAGTATGTTCTGATATGCACTCTCCATCTCTTGAAGTAAGGTTTCAAACTGTCTTTTGTTAGAGAAGAGCGTGCCACAAGAAAATTTACAATTTTAGATACGACTGACATAACCTTGTTAAGATCGGTTTTTGAAATCTTTGCACAAATATTCTCTTGGTGAATAATACAATGAAACTTTAAAATAGGGTGGCCAATATTTTCTTCAAGTAAATGAACGAATCCATTTAGCCTACCTACCATGGCAATTGCACCATCTGTTGTAACAGCAAATATCTTCTTGGTGTCAATTCTCTTTCTTCAAAATGATCTATAAACGTTTTTAAAATATCTTTTCCCGTTGTATTACCATGCATAGATTCGAGACAACATAATTCCTCACGCATTTCAATATCACTGTGTCTAGTTACAATTGCCAAATCTGGTATCCCGTTTAAATCAACACTTTCATCAAGTGCCACAATCAGGACGCTAGCATTCCTTAACGCATCAATGTGCTGATCTTTTATATTCTAACCATTTCTGTAATGCGTCTCTCAACCGTTCTAGCAGAAGTAGGTATTTCTTTAATCTTTGAAATAATTATGTTTTTATTGGGAAGATCATCAAACAACACTTCAGAGCACTTGAGGAAAATCTCTTTAATATAATCACCGTCTGTAAATGGTTTTCCAAAATTTACAATACAGTGTTAGATTTTGTAGCTAACTTCAGTTGCTTGATTTTTTCTATTGATCATGTTTACAAAAAGGTTTGTTTGTCTTTCATAGCGAGCCACAGCATTTTTAATAGATTCATTTTTTCCTGCCTCACACTTGAAGGATCCTTTGTGTTTTGTTTCAAATTGACGCTTTACACTTGATGTTTTTTGATCATTTTATAAAAAATGCCCCGTAATCTGTTGTCCAAGTAGACTGAAATTGCGAATATCAAACTTCATTTTTTTGGAACACGCCATAATGGGTATTTAAATAATAGAACAAGTTTAATATTTGAGGAAATAATATGGCAGTAAAAATGAAATTAACTAAAGTTGTTGACTATTTAATCTAAATACAATTTATAAAGCTAAACAAAAAATGACTGATCACAATACGTTAACATCCATCTCACTTTCGAAACTGATCTCATGAGACCAGGTCAAATTTGACCAGATTTAGGCCGTCATTACAAAGAATTGATAAAAGATCTTTAACAAATATGGTCATATGTAGTTAACTTTAATAAAAGCATTTCATTTAAACCTTTTATAAAGAAAACTTTTATGAATATATCCAAATTTATTTTACAAAGATATTTTATAAAAGAACTGTTATCAAATCTTTGATAGTGTAAACCCGGCCTTCAAACTTACACGAGGTACTTTTGTGATAAATCGCATGGTCTGGCAATCTTTTCACAGCATGCGCAGAGGAGCTCGATATCGCATTATATATTATGTAGATACGAATTATTTGTGCGGAATTACACACTGGGCTTCGGGAGATTCTTTTGGGAGATTCTCTTGATTTTTATCATTATTAGTAAATTTAATAAAACACTTTGCGTGCCAAGTAAAAAGGCTTCGTAGGTTGCCGACCCCTGCTATAGCCAATAATTTAATATTAACATTATCCGTTTTTAGATATTGGCAGAAATTATAACAATACTACTGACAAAAAATTAACAATAATAATATAAATGGTTTTGTACTATTTACGAATATTAATTTTAAAATGAAAACTGAATAATAATTTGATAAAAATAATAATAGAAAAAAAAATCATATATAAAATCTTGTTCCAATAAAAATGATATCAAAATCTCGAATTTCCCAATTCCATCAAAATAATCTGGTGATTTTCAGTGAAATTTTTCAAAACAATCTGAAAATAATGATTCTTCCTTTTCAATACCACAAGCACATTTCTAATAGCAGCTAAATAAATGAATTTTGTGTCAACGTCTTGTTCCAGATAAATTATTGCAACTTTTAAAAGCAAAATTATCGTGGAAAATGAAAGTTGAGCTGTTTCATAATTTGCTAATTCTAATTCTATTATTTTACCTTTGGGGTAAACTAAACATTCTTTTGTATTTTCATAAATAGGCAAATATTTGCGATAAAATTTGGTAATTACTCCCGTTAAATTATCCGGCAGTTTATACTCGCAAATAATTCTCAATATTTGATAAATCGGGTTAAGACTATTATCAATGGAAATCTTCCTACCGATCCCACTGAGAAAGCACTCAAATTTCCTACCGGTAAAAACACGTAAAATATCAATTGCCCTACCGATTGATACCTCAGTATCTGTACACGTTTTCGAAATAGCAATTTGAAAACACGATAAAATTGTGTCACTATATAGCAAACTGGATTGCCCTGTGTACTTAATCAAATTGCCTAATATGCTCAATCCGAAAATCACATTACAGTTGCTAGAGCTTTTAAACAAAGATGTGACGTAAATTAAAATAATTTTAAAAGGTTCAATTGTTAATTGTTGATGAGTTTTTATTACAACGGTAATTATTTTATCTAAACTTGCTATTGCCTTTGTATTGCTTTCCTTACAAGTGAAAATAACTTTAAACACTTTTTCCAGTATTTCGAAAATACCGAACAACTGACTCCTCGAAAGGAAATTCCTATTGATTCTCCACAACAAATCGGTCATGACGTTAATTAAGTCACACTTTTGTTTATTATCGGTTTCGAGACTAATTACCACCAAAACTAACTCTAACAAATTCCTCCATGTTTCTAAGGGAATCTGTACATTATTATTGGTCAAATTCTCGACAACGTATGGCGCTAATTCAACGAATAGATGTCGAGTTTTATTTGAATCGGTATTGGAGAAATCTTTCAATATCGAATTCAAAATCTGTTGTGAATAGGGTGAAAGTTCAATAGGAAACAGAATTGTTAGCGTTTTGCAAAGATTGTAAGCTAGATATTTGGGTTGATTATCGAAGAAAGTTATTTCTTCGGTTAAAATTTTAAAGTCAAATTTGCAAATAGAATCGATAATTCCCGGCAAATATTGACAAATTTTTTTATTAACTATTCTAAAGAGTTTATCGTAAGATTTAAAGAGTAATGAATTAGAAATTTCCTCGGATAACAATTTAAAAATATCCGATAAATGATTTTCGAATTGTGTCTTTGGAATAAGGGCGCCAATTTCAATTATGCACATAATCGCGGGTCCTCGACTTATTTTTGCCACTTCGACAGAACTCAGCGAATTTCTTTAGAATTTCTATGAAATTCATCAATTCGGTATGGAAATTTTCATTTTCCGATTGAACTAAAAACACCACGATATCGATTGCACCTTCAATCAATGATTTTACAAATATTTGTTCGCTTATGATCCGATCGATTAATCGAATCAGAGTTTGGGAAATCGTTTGAAATTTTTTTGACAACATTTTTTCCGATATATGTTCTAAAGCCCAATACAAACTGTTGATCGCACACTCCATCAGCTCCATATTCGATTCAATCTCAATCAATAATAACAATATATCTATATAATCTGCGTGAGTGTCAAAATTAAATTCGAGAATGTTCGACAGAACTTTAAACGCTTTAATCGATGCAAAGCTCACAATTTCTTTGTCGCTCGATATTGCTCGAAGAACTCCTGGGACAATTTGTTTATATAACAGCGGAAGGATGGAAATAACGCTTCTATTTAATGACAAAATCATTATCAAACCAGCCCAATTATCTTGCCAAGATTCACTTAACAATAAACTTGGAATATTCTCAACGTAACCCTTTATCAATTCCGCTTTTCCACTAACTTCCACAAATGTCATAATCGAATTGATGAGATTGTCTTGGCTAAAATTTCCTTCAATTTCCTTCCAGTTCGAATCGATATTTATTTTAATTAATTTCTGGAACCGGGAAATATTGATTTAAAAAATAGAAATTCAAAAATATTCAACTTGATATAAAAAATCAAAAATTATATTGATTTTATCTTCATGTGATCTTATGTAATATTTGTAGTTTTCAATTAGTGATGACAAAATACTCACTACAAATATCAATTCCTTTTTCAACACAATCGGCCGAGTAATGATCTAGAACGAGAAATAAAAAAAAGAAAAAAAAAGTACAAAAGAAAATAAAAGAAAAACTTACATCAATAGAACTTTCTAAAATGAACGAAACATCATTCACAAAAAACAACGGCACTCCACTAATTACCTTTGTTAAATAATTTTGATTAAAATTACCTCGATGAATCGATTGAAAAATAAAAGCAAGAATCAAACGAGTTGCCTGTTTGTATTTTGAAATCATTTTTTCGTTACTGGAATTGACTAAAATGAAAGCGAAAAACGCTTCAATTGCACTGAATCGAACTTCTGTTGAAAACTCAACAAATTCATTTTTATGGCGACCAATGGCATTTAAAAAGTTCATTTGAATTAACCGTAAAATTTCTACATTCAAAGATGATGGAAGTTTCGGTAATAATTTAATCAATCGAGATCCGATAATTTTATACTTTTCTTCATCTTTATTCTGATCTGAGCAAACATATTTGAGGGTGTTGAATAAATAACTTTTATTTTCGGTAATTTGTTTTCTAGAAATTTTTGATACTAATTTTATTAATTTTTCGAGAATAAAGGAATCTTTGCATATCATGAAAATTTCCAACAATTGATCGCTGTGAAATCTTTCAATAAGAAGCAAAGATTTGTAAGACAATTTAGAAGTTATAAAGTTGGCAAGGTTGTTGTAGAAAAGTCGCGAAGAGTATGTAGCTTTCAAAAAACTATCATTTCTTGATATAAATGTTATAGGATAAATAAGTTCAATTTCAATATATTTGGAATCTGAATTGGCAAGATTCGTTTCATTTAATATAGATGACTCGTTTCTTGGTAGAGCTTCAATGGAATATTGTTTCGGATATCCTGCTGGGTAACATCTAATTTCTTTAATATTTAAGATTAAATGGTGTAAAATAAACATAAAATCTAATATAATCAAATTAAATCAATTCCTTAAAAATATTAAAGTAGTCGAACATTATTTAAACAAAGTAGTTAATCTGAAATAATAAATTTTGAATGATTTTTAAAGATGAAATATTTCAGCTAAGTCTTCTAAAAAATATTTTAAATTAATTTTATAAACTAATAAAAATGCCGCGAATAATTTTATTAAAAATTTATTTTTAAATGTCAAAAATATTTTAACATTTTGCATTTAAAATTGTTAAATTAAAATTAAACCCTCAATTATTTGAAACTTAGGTTTTTAAGAAAAAATTTTAATTATTTTGATTTTTCAAAAACCTAACCGTGAAATAATTATATATTTAAAAAAATTATACCTTGAAATAATTGAATTTATTTTTTAATTTTTTAAAGAATTTATTTTATGTTGAATTTGTATTTAAAATAGATTATTGCTTTACCATAAATAAGTCGAAATTTTATATGGCGTATCCCAGATTACAGATTTTTTAACGAGTGTTCTGCGAAGTAAATCGTTTAAAAAGCACTGAGCTAAAATTATAATGTAATTGAAAATTGAACGTTTTTAAAAAATGCAGTTATCAAAATTTAATAAAGTTTTTTTTCAATATCTCTAATAATCTGAGAAGTATTGTTATAAGAACACATTTTTAATTATGATTCCTGGAATTTAGATAATTAAAACCAAGTTTTATGGATTCTTTCAAATTTTATAAATTAATACATAATTAAATTTTATAGTTTGATAGACTTTTACTCTTATAAAAAAGCATTGAATTAAAAATTTTAGTGGCTTCTTAAATGGTTCCTCTAGTGCTAAATTCAAAACTATTTTTGTGGGTGTTTAATTTCAGTGGGGTTGTCGGTGAAATTAAATATTGCCAATTATTGAACAATAACGAACTCTAGATAACATAAACTTTTATTGATTATCACAATTGATTACCAATTTACAGCGACACCAATAATTCAATATTACAGTAATGACTTGAGTGCTTATTGAAACCCTATTGAAGAAATAGCACGCTTACAATACAAGTTGGAATTCACAACCATTTAACTATTATTTCG
>CAUHTR010003177.1:0-49202 GCA_959609185.1 Schmidtea polychroa
TCCCAGCAGTTCTTCTTTTGGACCTTGGTACGACATATAGCTAACGAAAAGAGTAAATTGTGCCGTTTCTTTTATTTTCTTATTTTTCAGGGTTTTGATAATAACTTATTAATTTTTTGTATGGAACTAAAAAGCCGAAACTTTATATCAAAATAGCCGAAGGTTGCCGACCCCTGGTCTAATGGATACATTAGAGTTTTTGCCAAAAATCCCAAAAATATACCTATTTACCAATATTTATTTATTTTATTAGTGTTATTGATATTGGCAAAATATTCCAATACCATAAAATATCTGTTAACATAATAGAACTACCAAAAATAAAATGATATTTAATAATAAATTTTTTCGCAATTTCCTCGCCAATATTTATCATATATTTCTCCTCGTTGCCTGTTTTTAATCAATGTTCAAATGTTACACCTTTTCATTCTCGGTATTATCTTGTAAGTATTGAAATCTTTTATGGAATACTTTTGAAATTGAGCATTGCAACATTACGAACTTTCTTCGGTTTATTCCTGGTAAATTTAGACCTTTTGAAACCGTTTCTAAAAATCGATTTTTACTTTTCTCCATCATTTTCCAAATTTTATACGATTATCGGCGTTATTGTCTTCACTTCTTTCTTTCTTTATTTCCTATTTCATATATTAATAAATAAAAAATTTTAATGTTATTATTTTAATATATTTTTGATTCAATTAATCAATTAAACAAGCAGGAATTCGTGTTAATTAATTATGCCGGTTTATATAGCATAATATAGGGGATAGGGTAATGAAATATCCCATTACAATTACATTCCAAATATGTAAAAGAATCAAATTATTGCTGTTAGAAGACTTTCGAGACAAGATTTATTATAACTAAAAACTGATTATCCCTCCTTAAAATACACACTTGCATACAATATTGCACCTTGACATTCAGGCATACATTAAGTAATATTTACTCATACAAATTCAACATGCATAAATATAATTTCGAATCGCTATATTATTTAGTCATCTTACAATTTCAATAATAGAATGGTCTCAATTTAGTGAATCATTGTTTTTATATCCATATAAAATATTATGTTCTCAATTTTGAGTGTAAGGGTTTATAGTGATATTCAATGCGATTTCTAATGTCAGGCTAGTTTTGGGCTTATAAACTCTAAGTTAGTCTCTTATTGGAAATTGCGTTGGATATCAATTTTTTATTCAGTTAGGCACACGATAACCAAAAACCATTCCATTTGTGATGTGCTTTCATGTCTCACTGGTCAAGAGTATGAAATAAACGATCTGTTGTCATACATTTTGATTATTATCAATGATCATATTTAGGTTGAATATCTTCAAGATAAATTATTTTTGTGACTTTTACTTTATTATAACAATCCTCTACAGCCGTTGCTTTGGCTATTCAAAATTAACGTTTTAAAGTAATAAATAATTATATTTTTTATCATTTTATTTTATTAGCATTCAGTACATATGATGTGTATTTATGTTTATTTTAATTCATTTAACCAACTACAATACAAATATAATAATTTCAAAAATCAAAAAAAGTTAATTATAAATGCTAGATCGGATCATTCGCATTGTTATCCTTCTCTGTCATTTGTTTCATCCTTTTATCGTGGTTTTGTTTTTGATAGATAGGAATTACTTTGTAATCCTTTGATCTTCGTGGTTGAGTTTTCTGGATGGTATTCATCATCTTTAGAGATCAACTTTGTCTAGGTTGTCTATTAAATTTCTTAGGTTTAATCAATTCATTTTTCTCCTCTATCTCATAGCTTTTTACTTTGGGTTTATATTATAAATCTGAAAAAATGTAGATATTTTATATATATATATATATATATATATATATATATATATATATATATATATATATATATATATATATATATATATATATATATATATATATATATATATATATATATATATATATATATATATATATATATATATATATATATATCAGTAAATATATCAGAAAACATGGATATATTTACTGATTCTTAGTCAATTTTTTTATAAATACTATATACATATATAAATATTTAAATGTTATTCGTATATTTTGGTGAAAATCTATCATTTTCTATAGTAAATTTGACAAAACTCCTGTTGATTGTAACTGATGTCTCATAAAATGAGTTCTCATATGGGATTTTGTGATACCTGTTCAATGTGCAGCCACCGGGAAATTGTTTTCATTCCATTTCACTGGATAATTTATTGATTTTAATTTTTGCACTGTCAAAATTTTGTTTCCCAATTAATTTTCAACTAGTGAAATTTGTTTACGATTTCCTAGTAATTCCAATTCTCTCAAGTAGACCAGCTCAGTTACGACAGAAATGTTTTCGGCTTTCTTATATCTCATTGGTTAATTATTTTATAAGCGTCAATTAATTGAGTTTATTAATGAGGATTTCTTTTATAAATTGAATTGATATTAGTGATAATGATTTGAACCCTTTCATCTCCCAGGATTCTGCACATTAAATAACTAAACTTAACTATTTTTAATGATTTCTTTTATATTATTACTCTCAGAATTTTCTTTAATCTCCAAAAGATTTTCCGGAATTAATTTCACTTAGAACAATTCATATCCCAAAGTAGGTATTATGAGGAACTGGAGAAACTAGAATTGGACAATAATTAGACACAATAAATATTTGATGTCCTAGACATTTATTTAATTCAACTCTTCTTCGCCTGATTATATAAGCACTAATTGTAAAGCATATTCATTAAACATATGTAGGTAGTGGATCAATGATTATCAATTTTAATGGTCTCTTTCTTTCCTAAGAAAACGTATGTTATGAAATAACACATCTCCCAAGAAGTAAACACAAACACGTTGTCAGATGTTAAATTTGAAAATATTAAATCTCAAAAATGTTAAAAATAAACATTAAAACATTGAATATTAACTGAAAATTAAATATTTTAAATGAAAATTAATTGACTATTATTTAAAATGATGAAAAATGAATTTAGGAGTGAATATATTTAAAGCTTTCATAAATGGCTAGAAATATATTTTAATATTTTAATATTTTAATATTTTAATATTTTAATATTTTAACGATTCTTCTTCTGGTCTACTTCTTTAAGGTAGGTGTACTTATAAGAGAAATATTGAAAAATAAAAAAGGTTTGATACGCCATATTCAATAAAACTTGAGGGTCTTTATATTTGGTAAATGTCGTGAGGTTTAAAATTCTAGTAAATAAATTGTTTCTATCATGAAAAGAGATATAAAAATGAAATTTAAAGGATGCAACAATTATTTTTTAATTAAGAATTCATCAAGTTTTGTTTGCCTTTTGTTTTTTTCTTCCACTTTTCTCATTTTTTCATTAAACTGCAATAAGTGAAGCTTTTCTACAATTAATCCCTTGGTTTTAGCATAAGTAACAAGTTTGGAATTCATCTGCATTACCATACAATTATTTATTAAGCGATATTTTAAAAAATTGTACATGTTACAAAAATAAATATTATTATTAAAAATATAACAAAATTTTGTTCTAATAAAGTTCGAAATGTTGTGGTCAGCAAAGATATAGGTGACGTCATCCTCTATACTATATTTTAGTCGAAATAAAAGTGAAACAAAACAGAAAAGTAAAATTTCACTTTAAAATCAGTATTTGCACACTTAAATCAATAAAAATTTAAATTCAATATTCGCGACAATCAATAATCGCTACTTGACCTTGAAAGGGGGAGAAAGGCGTGGTAACTAATGGTGGCGTAAGGGGCTCACATCTACCTACTACTAAAAACAATATTGTGGTGGGTATCTCAGAGTCACTTCCATTTAAATAACATATTAACTTGTGATTTTAGTATTTATAATTTAGTATAATTGATTAGGGGAATATATTAATCTTAAATTGTGTTTACTTCAAGTAAAATTGTGTAAAGCTCAAGTAAAAACAAATTAAAGTTATAGTAATATATAAAAATGTTTTATTTTTTAAAACACTTTAAATAATGCATTGGAATTAACTTATTTTTTAATCAAAACTTGTATTTAATAATTAAAAATTAAAACAATGAATCTTTTGGCACATTATGAAAGAGATAGCGACCAAGAAATGTCAGAAAATGAATTGATTGTTATTCAATCAAAAAATAAAAATTGGAAATGATTCAAGTATAATCAAATCGTGATCAAGCAATGCAATTTCTTAATAAAGAAAACATTTGGACCTATCATTATAGATGCATAACCAGTGAAGGCGAAAAGGTATTTTATCGTTGCTAAAAATCAGTGTTCAGTAGCATTATACCTTTTATATAATACCACTTCACCAGAGATCAGCATTTACAAAACACAAACCGAACACGAAACACTTTAGTTGTAATTCCCCAGCATTTCTAAAAGATAATATTTGTAAGCATCATAGCATTACGATTAAAGTTAGTGAAAGCTGCACCAGAAGCTGAAAGTGTTGAACCCAGTGAAAAAAGGAGAAAAGCATTACATCTTAGATAATTTAATTTAAAATTAAAATTTGCTGTTTACTTATTATTTTTTTTTACTTGAATTTTTGGATCATGCCCAAAATTCCCCCCACTAAATAAAAAAAATAAATTTTAAAATACATTCATACTTTTATTTATAATTAAAAAATTTTAGTTTTATAAAAAAAATATAATAAAAATCAATATTTTAATTAATTTAAGAGATTCTATATTTCTCTTTTTAAATCTATCCATCCACATAAATTCTAACAAAAAATCATTATGTCTGTTTCGTAACAACTTTCATCTCTTTGATTCTAAGCTGTAGTTTAGAATTGAAACTATCCACATTTTGATTGTGAATTCCTGTTTCTTTGTTTTGATGAAATTATATTTATGCCAAACTGTCCAATGCTCATAATCTGGATTTATTCTCAAGGTAC
Organism: Schmidtea polychroa; assembly: GCA_959609185.1. Taxonomy (NCBI): domain Eukaryota; kingdom Metazoa; phylum Platyhelminthes; order Tricladida; family Dugesiidae; genus Schmidtea; species Schmidtea polychroa. Next base: position 4,938 of record CAUHTR010003177.1, read on the forward strand.
TACGCTTTCCATTGATCGTGTAGGTTTTAGTACCAGGAATAACAATTTTCTGAATAATTGACATAATAGTTCTAGCAGATCTATCATTAAGTTTAATAGCAAATCCCTTTTCAGCATCAACACCAACTTACTTTTATGCATAATGCTCAAACTGTTTCTCTTTGTGTTCTGACAAGATGTACTTTCATAGTATGAGTCAACATTATCTCATCGATTTGCACTGTTTTGAAAGGTCTACCCAGTCTAACTGGATTTTCATCAAAATATTTTTTAATTCTTTCTAAAACTGTCATTCTTATATTCAGAATAGAATTGCTTGAAATATCATAATAGCTTAATATTTTGCAAGATAATATTCCTGTTAACCACCAGCAAATCAAAACTTTCATTATTGTATTCATTGGTAATCCTATGGTTTCAAATAGGCTTCTTGTTTTAATAGTTCTGGTTGTTTGAAAATGAAGGCAGGAATAGTTTCTACATTGCCAAACTAAGCCATCACGAGAATCTTTGCTCTTCTTAAGTTTCATTGTCGAATTGCAATGTAAACAATTTAATTAATTTACAACGATTGAATTATTGAACAATGCAGCATTGATTCATCAGAGATTGATACAAGAAATGTTAGTTTGAGGTTGCATTAAGGTTTATTAAAATTTATAATATAAAAAATTTAAAATATATGTTAACACATTGACGGACAGTAGAAACAAGTGAAGTTCGAAAATTGACACCATATGTTTTTGTAATTTTTAGAATATTAGAAGTATAGTTTTACTCTTTCTGCTTAAATAAACTTAATTTTGATTAATTTAGCACCTTTAATAAGGTAATTTAAAAATGTAAATGACAGGTTTAATGGCTCAAATAAGCAATTTTTTAGCCGCAGTGCCTAAAAACAACCGTTTCGTTTTTGATGGCTATTGCCGGCATGCCACATAGTGAACTTCGCCTTGACGGCTATAGACGCAAGTGTCCGTCAACGTGTTAATGTTATAATATATAATATATAATATATATTATATATATTTAAAAAAAATATCATGTTCAAAATACCCCCAATATTTTTATTTTTTTACTTGAACTTAACAATAATTTTCCTTGAAGTTTAATTCATACCCATTAATTAGTTATTATATTCATTCATCAACATATTAGAAGATTTTATTGTCACTACGAAAATTTTTGTTCATTTAGAAATTTAGAAATTTAGAAATATTTAAACATTTATTCAATAAAATTTAGTTATTTTTATAATTGGATTTTTAATATTGGATTTGTTTTAAATAAATATTTAATATCTATATTTCAATATGTAAATTCCAACAGTTCATAAATTGTTTTATTTAACCTTTGAGGGGTTCCACGAAAAATATTCAGTTGGGCCTGGCACTTATTAATTTATATAATCAAAAATTTATGTAATTATTGTTAAATTGTAGTAACAATTGCTGTTAATTGATGTCACATTATATTTAACCATCATTAAAAATGTCTGTTCCTATCTTCCCTAAGTCCATAACGGCATGTTAATGTTTTATTATTTTATTTGAATGAATGAGAATAGGAAAATCTTTGCAGTATTTACCAATTATACTTTTCCATTTTAGGCCTTTTTAATGTTCTAGATTAACTATCAATACTATTCGTAACTCTCTCTATCCAAATCTTTTGTATAAAGGCCTAATTCGAGAAGAAAAACTAGGAAAAGGCACGAATCTTTATTTCGATTACGAACCAGAACTTATAGATGTTAGAAAGCCCTCTACATTCATTGGTTCTGTATTGGGGCGTCCAAGTATCGTTGATCTCAATAAAATATCGTCAGAATATGGAATCCCAAATACCCCGGTGCGCTCAGGGTCATTCAAACCCAAATTTGTAACCCAAAACAGTACCGGATCTCTCTCAAAACCTTACCAGAATTTCTCCAAGCACAAACGCGTGAAATCATACGACGAGAACAAATGCAATCATTATAACAGTCATTTGGTCGCTGACCAGCCAAATGTGTCCCCCGTGCATTATGAGGTGACCTCATTTCTCACAGAAAATCTGCATTCACAGTCCCAGTGTGGCGATCATGGCCATCAAACTCCCATCTCTTCCTCCGTTATAGCTCCCGCCATTCCGACCTCCTCCTTATCGGTTGTCAACAATGGATTTATTTCCCAAATCTAGTTTATCATTCGATGATTTCTTATTGAATATCATAATTATTATTATTATTATTATTATTATTATTATTATTATTATTATTATTATTATTATTATTATTATTATTATTATTATTATTATTATTATTATTATTATCAATCATTATTTTCTTGTCTAAATATAATTTGTCGGCAATTTCTTTTTTTGTTTTGATTTTATGATTGAAATTTTGAATGTGATCCACTTGAGATGAGATCAACAAATATTGATTAATGGAATAATTGATATCAAATTTTAGGATTTTTTTTATTTAATAATTGATTAATGGAATAATTAGAATCGATTTCTTGAAATTTTAGCACTATTGATTTTATTGATTGATGGAATGTTTGGTATTGATATTTGTATTTGAGGCACTTTATATTGATTTTTGGGCTAATCATGATTGATGGAATGTTTGGTATTGATATTTGAATTTGAGGCACTTTATATTGATTTTTGGGTTAATCATTGATTGATGGAATGTTTGGTATTGATATTTGAATTTGAGGCACTTTATATTGATTTTTGGGTTAATCATGATTGATGGAATAGACGCAAGGGTATTTTCCACAATAAACCTCGTCAAGGCATATCACCAAGTACTCGTCAAAGATTCTGACACTGAAAAAACTGGCGTTTTGACGCATATTGGCCTCTTTGAATATATTTACATTCCATTTGGTCTTCGGAATTCTGCCCAAAGCTTCCAGATGTACATTGATCAAATTTTAATGGATTTGTAATTCCATATATCCTCATAGGTTCTAAGGACGTGGAGACTCACAAACACGATTTAGACGCAGTTTTTAACGCATTACATGAACATAATATGCAGATCAACAGTGATAAATGTTCATTTTTCAAGGAAGAAGTTCGTTTTTTAAGACACTTTCTTTCTCGCTATGTAGTTCGTCCACCTTCGGACATACTTGAGAACATTCGCAATTTTCCTCTACCGAAAACAGAAACGCAACTGCAAAGTTTTCTTGGAACGATGAACTACAGTTCTAGATTCATCCCCAAAGTTTCCGAAATTCTTTCGAAACTTTCAGGTCTTTGTTCTAAACCAAAGAAATCTTTAGTTATCTGGAATAAGGAATCCCTCGGAGCTTTTAAAAGAGCAAAAAATTCTTTGTCGTTCCGAGGTTTTGCTCATAGATATTGTTGGTCCCTTTCCGAGTGAAAGCGGTTACTCTTACTTGTTAACAATGGTTGACCGCTAAACTCGTTGGTTCGAAGCCAATCCTATACGCAACATTACTGCAAATATTATTGCAATTTCTTTAATACAAAATTGGATTGCACGCTACGGTGTCCCAAAAAAAATCATTAGTGACCGCAATATACAGTTTGAATCAGATTTATTCCAAGCTCTCACTGAAAAGCTCGGCATTCAACACCTTCGCTTTGACTGCATATCAACCACAAACAAGCGGTCTAGTTGAACGTTTCCACCGCACTTTAAAAATTTCTCCTGGCATTTTCCCGAGAAAAATGAATGGACTAAAGCTCTACTTTTTATTTTGTTGAGTTGGATGAATACTTTTTCTAGGATAACCAGTACATTATCAGTTTAATTGCTCTTCGGAACATCGACTTCTTTGCCGAATCAACTAATTTACTTGTATAACTCTCCAACTTTGGAAGATTTCTCAATCGCAAGAGACCATTTTTTGTCAATAGACAGCAACTTTAGTTTCTCTTCGATCCCCACTTACAAACCGTACGTTCCAAGAACATTCGAGAATGCATCACATGTTTACGTTGTAACGTTTCAGATTTAAGCTTGCAAACCTAGATATTCAGGATCATATAAGCTAATCGAAATCAAGGATAATAATGCCAAAGTTATCATTATTGACACAACGCAGACCTTTAATCTTTGTCGTTTGAAACCAGCTCTTGTTTTGCTTGACGATACATCTTTCTTCGATGATTTTCGTACTCCGATAAAAACATTTCCCGAAACTGAGACCTCATACATTGAAGAACCATTACTTTCTATCAAAGATAACTGCATTGCCGATTCCTTTTCTGATACAACTGCTGAGATTCCAATACAACTACTGAGATCCTAAATACAACTGCTGAGACTCAAAACACCACTGCTTTGCACCCCATCCTTAAGAAAACAAAGTATGTCACTAAGAAGAAAGTTACATACGGCACATGGGTTTGCATCCGGTCTACAAATCAGAGGTCCAACATGTCAATCAGACTAACCAGAATTCATTTCGAATGACTTCAACTCATTATCAATAATTGTAATAATAATAATAATAATAATAATCATAATAATAATAATAATAATAATAATAATAATAATAATAATAATAATAATAATAATAATAATAATAATAATAATAATAATAATAATAATAATAATAATAATAATAATAATAATAATAATAATAATAATAATAATAATAATAATAATAATAATACAATAAAATGATAATTTAGGCCTTTTGCTGCAAATAATGTATTTAATGAAAGAATTTTCGACTATACTAATAATAATAATAATAATATATAAATTTAGGCTCATCATCCTTGCTCACACTATTTAATTTATTTAACTCATCAGACTTACACACCTCAACAACATCACACTCAGATTTTCTCAAACATGGATCCTTAGGATTTTTAATAAATTTGTCAACAGTCTGTTTTACCATAATTTATAAAAAGGATTTTGAATAACCGTTCTTCATTAGCAATTCAACCAATTTGTCAACACTTTTTACTGAATTTTTGAAAGTAGAAGACAAAGACCATTCACGTTAAATCAACCCCTTCACCATATTTCTTTTATACTTGAATTCACAAAAACTTTCGGATGAGGTATAGAGACCATATATATATATATATCGTGACAGAAATTAAAACCTTTTGAAAATATCGAATAATTTCACTAGTTACTTTGCATATGTTTAATGACTATGAATTATAAATAATTAAAAACAAGTAAAAAAGAGAATAATTGTCGATTCAAAAGAGTTTCAGTGCTTGTAGAAAAGCAAATTGACTATACTCAATTGGTTGCCCACGAAATTTTGCTGTGATTAACGTGATATTAAGCTCCATTGGAAAGTAGGATAATAGATGTAAAATAATTTCGAGAATGAAATACAATGAAATTTGTAAAATTTTCCAAAGAATTAATTTTACTATTTGCCTAAAAATTTGCATGTTATCTCTAAATGTCCTTCGCATCTCAATGGGTTGTAGGTCTGGAAAATGATGTAAACCATTTATGTTTGATATTCTTTGGCGCTTGTCCCCTATTATTTCCTTTATAGATTTGCAATATTTAGTGGCCATCAAGATACATTAACTTTCCAATTGCACAGAATTAGAAATAGTGTTTATCATCCTTATTGTCTTTTAAAAACCTCAAACCTCCTAAGTGGATCAATTCATTCTATTTTTATTAATTGTAATTCAATACATTTTTATTTAATAATTCCTCGGCTTTTTATTACATTTGTTAGGGTTCAACAAGAGATGTACAAAAATGAGGTTAAAAATCAATAAAAACACCAAATCCACAATAATAATCTAAAGTACAAAATATTAATTATAAAATCAAAAAAATTAAAAATGAATATTTTTCGGGGGAAATTAGTATGGCGTATGCCGAATAATGACACCAGTTCAACTATAATAAAATAAAATCAGTGGGGGTCCCTAGAAAGAATTAATTACAAAAAACTAAAATTAATTAAAGATTAATTAACTAATGGAGAACCCGAGCTAATGGGAAACTCGAGACAATGGAAAACCCGAGCGATGTGAGAGAACCTGAATTGTCAGAGACAATTAAATTAGCTGACTCAAAATCAAATTTGGGCAAGCCGTCAAAGGAGACGGGCAAATTCCTCAGAGCGACAAGAGGAAGCCTGGGGGAAATTGAATCCGAGCTAATTTAACACAGCGAAATCAAATTATGAGATGAGTATAAAAGGGACCGGCAAGAAAACAGAATTGCCAGTTAGTCGAAGAAAAGTAAACGAGAAATTTAGCGAGAGTAACAAAGAAAACTTTGAACTTAGTGTTAACGGAAAATTTTAAATCGAGCGTACCAGAAAGGGACATCTCCCGTTGGAAGATTTATCCCTACGTAAGATTTAAAATTGTATTGAAAAGTGAAGACCAAAAAGGGCTGTATCAAGTGTGGTTGAAAAAGTGTAACCATTTTGTAATTGTATTATTCTTGAATAAAGATTTTTGTGTTGGGTTGTTTAACTTAATTTCAAAAAGAACACAAAGGAGTCAGACAGTGATACCGACTTCCATAAAATACCTAACACATTTATATTTATGATATTTATTACATATTTTCATTTAGAGACTGGCCAAAAGGAAGAGAGTATTCATGAGACTAAATTTCTCATGAAGACAGACATCAATAATATAAATGATCAAAGTGAGGGTATATCCTTCCAATTAGTGAGTCCATTACCTATGCTAATACCGTTTATTTCTGGTAATGGAACAATAGAATAAAAACGTTATATATAATCCCTTGAGAAAGGTAGTGCCGAAAATTCGTGAATATCAAAATCCATTGATATCTATATTGATTCATAGTCAAGTTAATTAATAAATACAATGTCAATTGATAAGAAATCAGTAGTGAAAATAGAAAAAAGTTCTTATAATAATAATAAATGTAATAAATAATAAATATTATATAAAAGTTCAGTATTATATCGTATTTATTAGTTACATTTATATATTCCGGAAGAACGATCTGAGGAAGCACGAATTATTTATATTTGGATCGGAAAGCATTGATCCGTTCGTGATCTACCCTTATTGGTCGAACTGTTTATAAGCATTTGTATACCATATTTAAATATTTTCCCTTAACTCCATTACTCTTGCAAACGTCGTATTTCTGATTTAATGGCCCTTATTGTGTTTCCCTTTGATTTTATGCTAAGAGTATTGTTATTACTTGTTATTTTTTAATATTTTATTATCTGACGTATGGAGGAACCGAAAAAGAGCTGTATAAGCAAACCCCCGTTCACTAATTCGTCTAACTAAAGCAGTACGCCGATTGTCACTGAGTGCACAATTTTGTTTTGTTAATTCCTTTATCATAAACTCCAAAGCTATTCACCTCATAAATGCCATTATATTCTTTTCTTCATAAATTCTCTAATTTTATTTTAATAGGAGTGAGACCAGATATTAAAATTAATTCAAATTCTTCATTGGTAAAATGCATTTTTTCTTTCACGTCGATCAAGGTTTTTTGGACGCAGCCATTTATTTATAGAAACTTTCGAGCATGCCAAACAGGGTGTTTCACCTTGCTTAACATATTTTCGTGAAACATCATCTTTCTTAGTAGGCGACCGTCGAAAACCTTTTACAACTGTTAACGATATTATTAAAGTCATTAGAATTTGCTTGTATTCCTAAACCAAGTTCCAATTCATGTTCATTATGGCTTGGTGGAATTTCTCCAATATAAACTCTTCCATTTTTCCGACTCTGTTGGAATTTTTTCAGTACTTCAATAGCAGCAAGCTGAATGCCTTATGCTAACCAAATTTGATGGTCTGCATTGATAATACTACCCGCTGTTTTAAGAACTAAAGCGCCATCTGATGAGATCGCAACCACATCCGACTGAAGAGATAAATCAAACGTTTGGAGATATATTCCACAGTAGGCATAGTACCAAGTAGTTTCCTCAATCCCAAATTCCACGTTTTAGCATCTAAGTGAGCATTCAGGTGAAAAGTAGTTTGCTTTTACAAAATTATACAATGTAATACTTTGAGTTGAGCATGCAAGCCACTAAGACTACCTAAATGAGAACAGAAATATACTAGTTTTTAAAACTTTCTCTGTCTCACTCTATTAAATAATCTCAAAATTCAAATTTCAGTATGCCTGCTCAATGCTGTGAAATATTTAATATTACTCAAAATCACCTAGTTAAGAAATTATTTTGAAAAGAATATTTTATTAATATTTTGAAAGAAATTTTGAAAATAATAATAAATTTGAAAATTTTTAAAAAACTTAATTATAATACGATCTGAAATTTTGAAAGAATATATTGTTCTCGATGACGAATCTCTGCCAAATTTCAGCTCGAGTCAATCACGGGACATTGGTTAATTTGTTGTCACAAGATTTGTATGGCTCATACAAACATTCAAACATACATACAAAGTGAAGTTAATAAAGAAAGTTTAAAAAGAACAATTTTTTTCTGACAGTGAGTGCGTTCAGAAATTCCATATGAGAAAATGAAATTACTAGCGGATTCAATTTCGAATTTTACCGATAATTATTTTTGTAATTAAAAATTGACCTATAAAACCGTTAATAGACTCCCTACCTCCAATGTATAATTTGAAAATTTTGGTAAGGAAGGGAGTTGGAAAAACCATCATATTTTCCGAACCATCTATAATAAGGCTTATGCATTAACAAGGAACAATTAAATTCTGATAGAGAGGTCTAGAAAACTCAAGCACAAAATTTTAGGGTCTGAATAAATATGCAAAAAAGACAAAATCCCAAATTGATTTGTGCAGTTCTGTGTCGATATTATTAATGTGCCCTTGATAAATAAGTATCAAAATACATTTCATTTGAATGAAATTTACATTATTCTGATAGTAAGGGGTTGTGTGCCTCTCAAGAGTCTCATGGACACATGGTGACTGGACTGCTATCTCTATCATTCTGATAGTAAGGAGTTGTGTGCTTCTCAATGGTCCCATAGATACACTGTGACTAGACTGCTATCTTTATCCTTCTGATATTAATAATATTACATCATAATCTATATATTCTTATCAACAGTAATATATTACAGATTTATAGTCTTCAAACTCTCTTTTCAATTCAATGGATAAAATAATCAGTGGTGAAATTGGAAGAAATAAAAGTTCTTATAATAAAACAGTAATATAATAATTATATAAATATAATAAAAGGGAGCTCTGTGTCAATGTGTAAGCAAATTATCATTAAAAGGGAAATTTATCAGTGGATAATGAAAGGAATATTCATAGCAATTAGGTAGCTACAGAAAATTGCCCATTGAGAAATAGCATGATCTAATTATGTTATCAAGAAACCTCCATATGGAAATAATTATTCAACTCATTCAATAAATTTACAAGTATAATTGACGATTTTTTATTGTTTTTTTGGAAATCGATTATTTTTGTGTCTAGGAAAATTTGTGGAAAACCCAAACAAGATTAATTGTCAAGGCAAATGAGGCTACGGGAGAACTTTCAGGCAAATATATGACAGGTTTAATTTATGGACTCCTCTTTGAATTTTATGATCCGTGATCCTGATCGGAATGATTTCCTATCCATTTATGATTACTCCTTATGCCAATTATCAAATTATTCGCTTTCCTCGGATGAAAATTTAATTACTAATTTGACTGAATGATAAATATAATTTCAATAAAATTGATAATAATAATAATAATAATAATAATAATAATAATAATAATAATAATAATAATAATAATAATAATAATAATAATAATAATAATAATAATAATAATAATAATAATAATTATAATAATAATAATAATAATAATAATAATAATAATAATAATAATAATAATAATAATAATAATAATAATAATAATAATAATTATAATTATAATTATTATAATAATAATAATAATCAATAATAATAATAAAATTTTCGTATAGTCGAAAGTTCTTTCATTAAATACATTATTTGCAGCAAAAGGCTTGAATTATCATTTTATTGTTTTAAATAATAAATGCTGCTACCAAGCAATCATCATTTTATACAAATAATTATAATAATAATAATAATAATAATAATAATAATAATAATAATAATAATAATAATAATAATAATTATAATAATAATAATAATAATAATAATAATAATAATAATAATAATAATAATAATAATAATAATAATAATAATAATAATAATAATAATAATAATAATAATTTTTTATTATTACTATTCATTAGCCTCTATTGTTCTTTATGGCAGATTTTTTTATTGCCCCTTTTCCGAATATTGATAAATGACTCTTTCCAGATTGGAGACATTTAGATTTAGGAGAATCCAAGCGGTGAAGAGTATGTAGAGCCTCAAGGAACTATTAGAAGCAGCAGAAGTCATGAAAATCGAACCGCAATAATGTGAGCTCTCTGAGCTCGATCTAGAAGTTTAAATTTTTAATTTGATAAAAAATAAAATTATTTTTAATTAGTTGGAACTTAGTTATTATAGTAGAGGAGAATAGATTGTCTCAACTATGTAGACACAATTTTACACAATCGATTACAAATAAACAATAAAATCGTAAGATCGTGAGATATTTTAGAAAAAGGAGATAATTTAATTGGCTTTGGGGGACGGTGAATAACAATCGGTAAATACAACATTTTAATAAGTTCCTCAAATAGAGAGTGACAAATTTGTCTTTTTTGTGTAAATCACAGTAGCATTCTTAAATAAGATTAATTAGAATAAATCAGGTGGAAAAATTCCCCAAAGATGTTGCATGATATACTGCAGAAGAGGCTCGCCAAGCCGAGAGGGCCGAGTCCCTGGTAAGAAAGTTCAGCAAATCGATGGAACCCGGTTCGGACCGTAACTGACGCAGAAGCTCCACCAAAAGATTGAAACTATGGAGAAAGCTCGATTTGAATATCAGGTAACAATCAAAGACTTGAAAGTAACCATTTAAGAGAAAACCCAGAAAATCATGGAACTCCGAGCAGAAATCCATATCGACGCTGGAGTTGGGAGAGTACCGTCGGATTCCGATAACCAATAACAACTCTGATCTCTCGAATACCGACAACAATCCCAAATTCCAAAGAAGTCATGCAAGTCTCGACCTGGAAAATTCAAAAGGAAGCGCAGGTCGGAGCTGCAGTGCACTCAGCAAGAAAGCCCAGGAAATAACGATCATGATATAATGATATGATTAATAATATAATTTGTTGTAGAAAATAAATTATAATAAACTTCTATTTTAATGCTAGGCTTAAATGTTGACTTAATATAATAAGTGAAATAATTAATGAAATTGAAAAGACCGTTTCCCTAAGCAGCAGTCATATTAAAGGTAAAAATTGAAAGATTATAGATTTAGCAAATAGCGATGTACCTATCTCCTTAGGAATTATCTAAATATTAATCGGACTAGTTAAACAATAAATTAGATATAGTTTGTGTAAAATATCTCACAACAGGAAATAAATAATTACTACTCAATTTTGTCAACATAATCTCAGATAATTTCCACCGAGAATTCCAACTTTATAATTTTGAAGTTTTATTTGACCTTTCGACAATTCATTTAAGCGAAAGGTTTGATTATAAAGGTTCAAAGTAGGCGGCGATAAATAAAAGATGAAGTACACAGTGAAGGGACAATATAAAAGGTAGCCTATGAACACAGCGACTCGTCGAATCATTAGCAGTTTTCATTGTAGAGCTCACCTTTTGCTGACAGTCACCCGCTAAGTCACAGTACTAACATCACTTGCGACGGGCGTTTAGTAGCCGATATAATAGTTATGCGCGTTTGCAGAGGGAAATGTGAATATGAGGAAAACATTGATCGTATACGAGTCGAAAAGTGAAAGATCTTCCCAACATGTAAGCTACCAATAATAACAATCAGTAATAAAATCTTATAATAACACTAATCTTTACAATTTCTGGACCAAGAATAAATTTTAATTAAAAAATGTGAAAAATAATTTTCATAATTAAAATTTTGTTGGCTTCCATAGCAACATTTAATCGTGCTCAATTATAGTTCTCGATTTTGTTTATCAGATATTCCATATTTGCCCAAGATATTAATATTAATTGCAGATATAATTATTGTTTAAATCAACGCGACTTCTTGAATCAAATTGAATTTGTGGAAATTATCGATTAAACCGGGGTTGGTATCAGACGCGCGAAATTCCGCATGACTGGCGGTGAATGTGAAACTCGCTCTACTCGACCGTGTCGGCTATTTAGCAATCAACGCATCGAATCGGTTTCGGTGATACGAGTGAAAACAAACAAAAAATGATGTGAAAATATTGATTTGTAAATTTAAGAGCAATAAGAGTTTTAATTTTACTTTTTTTTGCTCAGTTGAATTTCTGCAGATCTGAATTGCATTATCACCGGATTGTTTCTCACTTGCATGTTTTTGTAATAAAACTAGGAAATATTTTATAAAATTATTACATTTTTTTACATTAGAAATTGAGAATTATACTAAATTTTTTTGTTTGTATTAGTTGTTTTTGGTAACTGGCTAAGCTCTTCCTCCGAATACTACCAATGATGTCGGGATGCTGAATACACAAAAAAACATATATTAGGGTACTTTGAACCGTAAATAAAGCTATAATAAATGTGTGTCTGTGTCATAGCCAGAACTGGCATTGAATTTGCTTTGTGACATTAAATATGCTCATTATAGAAAGATAGACAAAAACACTATTGGAAGAAAAGTAAATAAATACACACAAACATGGTTCACAAAATTTCTATAATGAAAATACACATAATTGGACATTGATTAAGCTTATGAACATTTAATAAGCTAAAGATTTTCAATTTTTAATCCAAATATAAATATGTATGATTATAGTATGATCAGATCCTTCTTCGGAAATAATTATTTCCAGCTCAAGAAATCCATAGAAATATGTAAATAAATATTGGCTCAATGAAGAGTGGTTATGAATTTAGCGAAATAGGCCATATTCTTGAAATGAGAAAGAAAACCGTGATGTGTTAAAATAAAATATAAAGACTGAAATTTAATAAATAACAAGTAAAAATATGACTTACCTTTTTATCATAAAATCTAAAAGATTTGAAATAGTTATATTAAATGAAAGAAAATCATAATAAATCATTTAAAATACATAAAAATTTAACATAAAATTTAATATTAAAACCAAACCAAAGCTCAATTAACTAATCTTATTTAATGTCTTATTAATGATTATCAATTGCGCTTCGTTACCTATCATATAAAAATATATACAAACTTTTGAATCGTAGAAATGAAACGCTTAGATACGTTTCTATAGTAACTTTATTTTGGAGAATTTTTAGAAAATAAAAGATCGCTTAAAATTTTTAAAAATATAATTTTAATGAAAATATCAAGAACAGATGAATTTGGTTCAATGTTTTTTCAATCCAGATTTGATTTTCTGAAAGAAGCCCTTCATATTGAACTCAGAAAAAAAATTACAAAAATTAAAAAAATTATTTTATTCATATTCGTCGTTTTTTCCCAAAATGTTTTAGAAAAATTCATATTTTTGGTGATTGATTATTTTTATATATTAAAATATATCTGACTCACATTTTTTCGAAATAATTCCAAAATACTTAAAAATAAATGTCATAAAATTCCAAAAATCCCTGAAAATTAATTAAAAATAATTTATAATTATACTGTTGAGTAAAAGTAAAATTTTAAGAACTTGAATAATGATTTCATATCTATGTGGATCAAAATTCAAGCCTTAAAATTTACTTAAAATTAAATATCTTACCTGAAAGCCATTTCTTAAATGACTAAAATAAATTTCCAAAATACGTTGATGATGAGCAATTCAGTAAATGATAAATTGATAAAGATGATTAATTGATAAATAAATTGGTGAGTGAATTGCTTTAGACACTAACCACCACTATAGAGAATGTATTTCAATGGTGTTTGTTGTATAAATAATAAATAAACACTTACATGAAATAATAAAATAACACTTACACCTAATTCCGAAATTTAGTAAATTCTATAATCTAAAATAAAATCAATAAATTTATAGTATAGGAACACACAAACTTACCTGTGTGTAGAAATTTATTGTTCCGAAATTTAATAACTTTATTATAGGATTTGTGAAGGTGAGAGAAAAATAATTGAACACACCAACACAAAACACATAATGAAAAATGCATGCAAATTTCTTATATAGGTTTTTGTTCCGAAATAAATAACCGTTAACATATTGTTAACATATTGTTAAAATATAATTATTTTTAAATTATTAAAAAATGCAAGAAAATACTTTTAATTGTGTGAAGGCAGCATTTCAAATATTGAAGAAGGTCCTTCGAAATCTTTTGATTTACAGAAAGAAATTCTCAAATCGTAAATTTAAATAAATTATTTTAATAAATTAATATTTTCATAGATATACAGAAAATGACAAAATTCGGCTTATTAATGCCTTTGTGAATGGGGACAATTACCAAGAATTTGGAAGATTACTAGAAATGACCAAATCTTCAATTAAAGCAATCATTTATAAATATAAAAAATATGCATTAAAATTGCATTAAAAAATAAATTTCTTCGGTGATTAGTTTATTTATTTAGTTAAAAATATATCGAACTTACATTTTAACGAAATAATTCCAGATAAATGCATAAAATATCATAAAATTCCTAAAAAACACCTGAAATTTAATTATCAATGTTATATTATAAATGCTGACTAACAGTAATATTTAAGAACTTGAATAATGATCTCATAATTATAAAAATCAAAATTCAAGTCTTAAAAGTTACTTGAAATTAAAAAAATTACCTGAAAATCATTTTTAATAAATTGAATAAATCAAATTGAATAACTTCATTTTCACGTAAATGGTGACTCACCTCAACTGGTGTGCACACCAACGTGAATTAAAGAGGTTATTAAATTTCGGAATTGGTGTACACCAAAATTTAGTAACTTCTATAATCTAAAATAAAATCAATAAAATTATAGTATAGGAACACACAAACTTACCTGCGTGTAGAAATTTATTGTTCCGAAATTTAATAACTTTATTATAGGATTTGTGAAGGTGAGAGAAAAATAATTGAACACACCAACACAAAACACATAATGAAAAATGCATGCAAATTTATTATAGCTTTATTTGTTCCGAAATAAATAAACATTAACATATTGTTAACATATTGTTAAAATATAATTATTTTGAAATTAATAAAATATTTTGTAGAAAAATACTTTTAATTTAGAATCCGACAGCTCTACCTTCAGCTTCAGAGAAAAAGAAGAAAATACATCGTAAAATTCTATTATAAAATAATTTAGAATATAAACTCTTTAGATTTACAGATATTTCTCAGTATACAATGCCTTTTCGCGAATGTTGAAATCTGACAATGTAAGATTTATGCATAAAATTGCAAAACATTAGAATTTGCAGAAAGAAATTCACAATTCGTAAATTTAAATAAATTATTTCATTATAAAATTATAAAAATTATAAAATTCAGCCTTTCTTCGGTGATTAGTTAATTTATTTATAATCAAAAATATATCTAACGTACATTTTATTGAAATAATTCCAAAAAATTTTATAAAATGTCAAAATTCCTTAAAAAACACCTGAAATTTAATTATCAATATGTTATAATATAAATGCTGGCTAACAGTAATATTTAAGAACTTGAATAATAGTAGCGTATATAATGGGAACACCGGCTCACCCTACCCATTTAAGTTATTACTAATTTTTCAATTTTTATATTTAATAATTTTTAACATTGAAGTAGGGTGGGTCTAGAATTGGAACACCCAACTTCAAATCTAAAATCTATTTAATGTAAGCATTGAATGTGTAGTAGTGTCTAAAATAGATTAGGGTAAGCCGGTGTTCCCATTATATACACTACTAGACTTTAACATATAAAAATATAAAGATTTCTAAGGGATGTCGTTGATTAATTACCTTAAAAATTTGTACAGGTACTAAATCGAGTATGCTGATCAATATTTCGTTAAAGGAATTAAAGAAAAGTGAACGAAATGGGTTTGGAACCCATTGGTATTGCTATTACCACTAAGCTATTACTGTTATATATACTAAAAATTAAGTTGTTATTGTGTGAATATTTATTGATGAAATTATTTGTTTATTTGTTTTATTTGTAATCTTGATGTCTTGTAATTTAAAGAATAAAAAAAAATTATGAAATAGTAAAACTGCTCTGAGAGAACAGTGGTATTTGTTTTTTTCCACTGTCCTCTCAACAGTTTTTTTTATCCGGATCATTTTTTATTTATCAATTTCAACCTCTTTCGTTTATATTTTCGTTTATACATCAGAATCACTTCGATAGTTGTAATGCATCTCAATGGTGTTATTATCAGCGTTACCGAAAGTACAAATGAATTCGAAAGCGAATCCGAAAGAGGAAACCAAAGACAAATAAGTCGACTCGATTGGGGATCGATCCCAAGGGGTACGAAAGACTGGTGGCAGTAGTTCCCGGTTCACCAACCACACCCATTTCAATAATTTTTTTTCACATTTATGTTTAAATATCAATTAATTAATAAAAAAATAAAATATACAAGATGTATTTCCTAAGATACCCACACTATATATATTTTTAATATTTATTTTCAATATTATTTTCAAATTTTTAATATTATTTTATGCTGGAAAAAAAACTAATTTCAGTTGGGATTTGAACCACTGTGCCAGTCTATTCCCACTGAGCCAGCAATCTTGTTTTTAAAATTTTTTTTTTCATTAAATATAGAAAATTAAATATTCTACTTAAAAACTAAAAGTAGTAGAATATTATGAAAACAATATTTATAAAAAATAGTTTGACTTGGGATTTGAACCGCTGACTATTCTTACTACTGATTGTGTTAATTCCCACTGCGCTATCAGGGTTCGGATTTTTGTCATTTTTTAAAATTTTATATTTATAAAATTTTAAAAATTAGAGGGTCACATTATGAATAGTAAAAATATAAAAATATAAAATATTATAAAAATTGAACCAGTGAGAAAGTATTTTTTAAAAAAGATGGCTACTTCGAGAAATTTTGATACTGAAAATTATTTTTGTAATTTGTTTAATAAAAACTTCAAAACAAAGACTGCATCAACTTCTCATAAAAATCAAAAGATCATTTAATCAATGGAAATCTTTTAGATGATGCCAACTCTAAAATTTGCGAGAAGTGTAGAGAGAGATATTTATTCACAGGGTTTGATAAACATTATAGAAATTGTATTGGGATTAAAAGAATTAGAAAAATATTTTCTTGTTTATCATGTCATAAAAAATTCAAAACTAAATTTGAATTAGAAAAACATGCTGGAGAATGTGGTCAAAAAAATGAAGAAAGTGAACAGGAAGATAATTGGGATGAATTTATTCATATTGATATATTTGGTTCTTAAGAACTTGCAACATCCTCAATTACATCATATATTAAAAAACACTCCAATGAGATAAAAGATTCAATGGAGCAATCTATAAAAAGTTTCAAAGGTTCAAGGTTCAATATTATAAAATACAAGATTATAGTTAAAACAAAATATCGGAGGGAAAATGAATCAAATCAAAACTTTCTAAATTCAGAAATTTCAACTAATTATAAACATTTATTTTCAATGAAAGGATTCAAAAGAATGAATAAAGATATAATAACCGAGTTGCAAGAAAATCAAGAAGATCGTAAACAACAATTAGGAGAATCAAATTTAATTTTCCATTCTTTCCAAAATATTGAAATAAATTATTGGAAGGAAGACCACCAACTCCTAGATCTTATATTGCAACACCATTTACTTCGAAATATATTATAAATATTAAAAATAAAGATAACAAATGTTTCCTATGGACAATCTTATCAGCTCTACATCCTCAACAACACAATTCCGATCGAGTATCTAAATATCAACAATATGAAATGAGATAATATTTTGGGAAGATTTTGAACATCCAATGAAAATAGAACACATGTCAAAATTTGAAAAGTTGAACCATCTTAGAATTAATATTTATGAATTAGATGGGGAGAAAATCATACCAATTTATATTTCAAGTTTTAACTCTGAAACAAGTTTCAGAGATGAAACAATTTCTGAAACAAGTTTCACACCTAAAACAATAAGCTTGTTAATATTAGAAAAGGATTCAAGTTTGAACTCTGAAACAATTTCTCATTATGTTTGGATAAAAATTTTTCAAAGTTTTATGAGATCTCAATCATCAAGTTCTAATAGGGTTAGAGGACACACTTGTGAAAGATGTCTATATTATTCAACTTCTGAAAATGTAAAAATAAAACATGAAAGATTATGTCAACAAAATGAACCAGCGCTAATTAAAATGCCAACTCTCTGTGAGATGAAATTTAAAAATTATTCAAATTTATTAGAATCTCTTGTTACAATTTATGGAGATTTTGAACCTATTAATATAAAACAAGATATTATAGAAAAAAATGATTTAGTAGAATCTTGGTATCAGTATAATCTAGCAAATGCTTTAACAGAATCATGGTTCAGATATAATGGAAATGAATTGGATAAAATGAAAGATTTTCTCAAGATGAATAAAAAATCTTTTACAATAACAATGGCTCGACAACTTCCATCAGCATATCATCTATTTATTAAAAGTAATTATCACGAAATAATTAAATCATTTGAAATATCATATCGAGGAACTTCAGCACAAGATACCCTAGATCATTTTGTTGAAAATATAAATTCATTAGAACATTTATTATTCAAAAAATTACAAACAAATTATCCAATCAATTTTTCATCACCACAAGTTACAGAATATGAAAATTCTACAACTTGTTGGATGTGCAATCAAGATCTTAATCATGATCGAGATCAAAGTTTGTCTGGAAACCAAGATAAAGTTCCCGATCATGATCATTTTAAACAAAAATAATTACCGAGGTGCGGCACATAGATCATGTTATACATTATATTTTCCATTTTTTTTAAACTTTCTTCCATTTTTATATTTTTTATATTTGGTAAAATGATTTTAATATCAAAACAGAATTTTAATATCAAAACCAATCAAAATAATATTTTTAAATCATTATATATTTCTTGGATTATATTTATAAAATTCTGTTTGATATTTTCTTTTTCTTGTTTGTCGAGATTATTTAATTTGTACAAAACATATAAACACAAAATTCCACATATTTTAGTATTATCGGGTTGTACTTGTCGAGTATTATAAATATATTCTTGTCCCAAATATTCCTCAACTTCTTTTGTTGGTTTAATTCCATAAGAATCAAAATATATAATTTTATTATAAACCCCATCCCAATGAGATCCTTTTTCATTAGAGTTTTGATAATTGATAATTATATTATTTTTCTTGGTTTTACCAATCTTGTGCAATTCATCATTCATTAATATTTTAATTGGTAAATTTAAATAATTTGCAAAGTCTTTTAAATCAAAATTTGTTTTTGTATCAATTCCAAATGTTTTTTAAAAAATCCAATATTGAATACTCGGTCATTTTGTTTTTAAAATCATTATTATATTCATTTAACATCTTTTGCAACAATTCATTGTTCCATTTTTGTTTTCCAATAGGATTAAAATATTTCCACATTTTATTTTTTAACGTTCTATTTAATCTTTCAACTACGACTGCTTTTCCTTCATTTTCTGTTAAATATAATTTAATATCATTTTCTTGCAAAAATTTTGTAAAAACTTTGTTATAAAATTCTGTTTCTTTATCACACCATAAAGATTTTGGAATTCTTTGATATTCTTCAAATATATTTTCAAATGCTTCTGTAATAAAATATCCTGTTTTATTTTCTAAACATCTTGCAAAAGCAAATCTTGTATATAAATCTATTATAGTTAAAATTATTTTATATTTTTCGGGGTCTGGTGATTTGGTTAGCATAAAGACTAAATCAGCAGACCAAGTATGATTTTTTTCATAAACTTGAACTTCTAGATATTTTTTATTTTTTCTAAATTCATGGTATAATTCGTTAGCTTATTTTATTTGTGATTCTGTTGGGATTAATAAACTTTTATTAGTAAAACTTGTTTTGCTAATAAAAGAATCAGTCTTGGATGCATTCTCGAGGTGTTTTTCAGTGTCTGCTTGTTCAATAATCTTTTTATTAGCAACATGTTTTGCCATCCTTGGTAGACCAGTTTTTTCCATGTTAACATGTTTAACATGGAGAAAACCACCTATGAAGATCTTACCCTTCATTGCTAATTTAACTAGAGCTCTTTGAATCTTTTCTTGGGTTGATGGATTTTGTATATTATTTAAATAATGCATTGAATTAACATCAGCAACATGTCTTTCTCTAAGATTTTTGAATTGTAAGCAATGTCTTGTTTTAAAGCAGCTTGGTCAATTCTATTTATTGGTTCCTCTCCTTGTTTGGAATTATTATTTTCATCAAGTCTAATATCTAATCGTGTTCCAGGTCCAGTATAGCTGTGTTTAAATAAATGTCTTTCACCTGGATATTTTTCAGTAGTAAAGAGTTTCAATAATGTTGATGTTAATTTTGTAGATTGTAAATCACCACCCTGTTTTTCAAATTTTTTTAAAGGAAATCTACTTGAAGGATCGAAATCTAACCATGGAATATTATTTGAAGATGAAATTATTTCACCTTCAAAATTATTTGATGGAATATTATTATTATTTGATTGAGTTTAATTCTCTCTCTCTAAAGCAAGTTTAGATCGAGAGAGGTGTTTTTTAGTTTTAAGATGACTCGCTTTATGGTGTGTTGTAACATCACAACAACAAGTTTCACATCTCCAATAACGTTTAGTAGTCATTTTTAAAAAGTTAAAATTTAATTATAATAATTTTATTTTATTACTAAAACTTGTTTTAGTAATTAAAGTTAATCTCCTCTAAAATTCTCAATTATTTAAATCTTTCCACAATATAACTTCATTTCTATTTTCTTTTCATCAAGAATTAATGTATATATTTTTGCTTTAAAATTAGAATCCTTTGTTGTATGAAGAGTAACATCAACATTATTTATAGCCAATCTATCATATTGATCTGAAACATTTATACAAAATATAGAATACAAATTTTTGAAATCTTCTAAACTTAATTGTGGTTTTATTTTGAAGTCTTGGAATGTTTGAATATAATTTTCATATGGGAATATATTTTCATTGTTTTCTATATTAAACTCCATTCTATTTACTGGATAATAACTATTATTCAATTGAATTTGAATTGATTTTAAATTATCATCTCCAATCTTTTGAATAAACAAGTTGTTATTTTTTTGAAAGGATGGCTCTAATTCTTTGAATCCAATTAAAATATATCTTGGACGATATCATAAATTTGCTATCTTTATAGAGTATGTTGAACCCTGTCTCATATCAAATACACTACAGATTCTATTTAAATAATTAACATTTATAGACTTGTTGGAATTTAATCTTTCAAGTAATTTAATTTCAGCGTGTAGATTTAATGTCCATTCAGGTATGTGTAATTCAATCGTTGTTAATTTTAATTTATCTTTTGTATCTGCAGCTCCATAGAATAATACTTTATGATCTTCTATTCTATTACAAAGTAATTCTATGAAAAAATTATGGAGTATACGATTATAGTTTTGAAGGAATCCAAATAAATATTTTAATTCGAAATAACCTTCAAATTTTTAAGACTTGTAAAGTTTAACACGTTTATAATAACCATAATTTTTATATAAACCATCTTTATCTGTATCACCTTTATTTACATCAGGGATCCAACCTGTTAATTCACCATATTCATTTTTGTAATCAGAACCAGTCAAAAGAAAATTTAACATTGAAGAATATACACCTGGATACAAATATTTTCAACTTCTGAGGGTCCTAATTTTAATCTCATGTTGGAGAAGAAATTTGGGAAGAAATTATTTTCTAGGGTTATATCTTTGTTTGCTTCAATCTCTAATTCAATTTTGTAATATAATTTTACATTACAAATATCTATAGGGTTTGATGTTTGAAGAGATTGAAAAACTATATCACCTGAACGATTTAAATTTGAAATGGAACCAGAAGTTGGACAGATTTTAAGTACATCCTTTTTCTTGATTTCATGAATAAACTGTTTATCATAATCAAGATTTAATTTATTTTTTTCTGAAATTTCGAGATTTATATTGTTCATTTTTGTAATAAAAATTTCAATTTTTCAATTTTTATATTTTTATTTTTATATTTTTACTATTCATAATGTGACCCTCTAATTTATAGAATTTTATAAATATAAAATTTTAAAAAATGACAAAATTCCGAACCCTGATAGCGCAGTGGGAATTGACACAATCAGTAGTAAGAATAGTCAGCGGTTCAAATCCCAAGTCAAACTATTTTTTATAAATATTGTTTTCATAATATTCTACTACTTTTAGTTTTTAAGTAGAATATTTAATTCTCTATGTTTAATGAAAAAAAATAAATTTTAAGAACAAGATTGCTGGCTCAGTGGGAATAGACTGGCACAGTGGTTCAAATCCCAACTGAAATTAGTTTTTTTCCAGCATAAAATAATATTAAAAATTTGAAAATATTGAAAATAATATTGAAAATAATATTGAAAATAATATTGAAAATAAATATTAAAAATATATATAGTGTGAGTATCTTAGGAAATACATCTTGTATATTTTATTTTTTTATTAATTAATTAATATTTAAACATAAATGTGAAAAAAAATTATTGAAATGGGTGTGGTTGGTGAACCGGGAACTACTGCCACCAGTCTTTCGTACCCCTTGGGATCTATCCCCAATCGAGTCGACTTATTTGTCTTTGGTTTCCTCTTTCGAATTTACTTTCGAATTCATTTGTACTTTCGGTAATCCTGATAATAACACCATTGATATGCATTACAATTATTGAATTGATTCTGATGTATGAGTCTGGCCAGCTTGTATATTGGAAGAGATTCGATAAACGAAAGAGGTTGAAATTGATAAATAAAAAAATGATCCGGATAAAAAAAACTGTTGAGAGGACAGTGGAAAAAAACAAATACCACTGTTCTCTCAGAGCAGTTTCACTGTTTCATAAATTGTTTTTATTCTTTAAATTACAAGATTACAAATTAAAAGATTACAAATAAAATAAATAATTAACTATTAATTTCATCAATAAATATTCACACAATAACAACTTATTTTTTAGTATATATAGCAGTAATAGCTTAGTGGTAATAGCAATACCAATGGGTTCAAAACCCATTTCGGTCACTTTTTTTCAAATTTTTTAACGAAATATTGATCAGCATACTCGATTTAGTACATAGACCCACCCTACTTCAATATTAAAAATTATTAAATATAGAAATTGAAAAATTAGTAATACCTTAGATGGGTAGGGTTAGCCGGTGTTCCCATTATATACACTACTAATAATGATCTCATAATTATATAAAATCAAAATTCAAGTCTTAAAATTAAAAAATTTAAAAATTTAAAAAGTACCTGAAAATCATTTTTAAAAAATTGAATAACTGAATTGAATAATTGAAATTGAGTAACTTCAAATAATGACTCACCTCAACTGGGGTGCACACCAACGTGAATTATAGAGGTTACTAAATTTCGGAATTGGGTGTATAAAGGCAGAAAAATAATTTTGGTGAGACATATAGACACATACTACACACATGTACTACTAACAACGATCCTATAATAAAAATACACACTGAAGGACAAAAATAATGGGCAGCAAGTATTTTAAAACAAATGTTTTAATTATAAAATTATGCAATTTGGAGATTTTTCTAGTGTTTTATTACATTCTAACTTAAAACCTTTTTAGAAATTTGTTAAATAATGATAGATTGCCGGGAAATATGGATATACGTAATTTATACCTAATAGTTTAATATTTTTAAATACTGAGAAATTGATAAAAAATGGTTGTTCAAAATCACAGAACAAGGAGAAAATTACTGCAATCAGATAAAAAATTCCCTGAATAATTATTTTGTAATTGAAAACATTAGTAGATAGATGTATGGACTCCAGCTCAACAGAAATCCTCGACTCTCACAATTTTCTTTTGGCGAATAAAGGGGGTCGTAATTTTTTTGAGATCCCTCCATAAAATTTTGTTTTAATCGATGATTAAGTACTATTTATTTATTTTTAATTTTTGTTTAAATCGATGAGTGCATCATAAATTTTTATTTTTTATAAGAACTTCAAAGAATCTATTGCTTGAAACTAAATTCTCTATTTAATTAGGTTATGATATAATCAGAATTTTAAAATGTTATATTAAAAGATTTTTTAAAAATTAAATATTTATTAAAATCCCAGAGAAATTCGAACGCTATCTATTCTCCTAATTTCCATATCCAATTAACTATAAGCATAACAATTTACACACTATCCAATAAATTTTACATACACATTAGTGGCAAGTAATCAAAGTCACGCAAAAACTAAGGAAACAGATAATTTATGCAATCAATTCATCCGAATTTATCCACACCAACAAACACTTAAATGAACATATAATTTTTACTGTTTACTCACTTCTTTTTTATCACCTGTGTGATTTCTTAATTGACTTCGTATATAGTAGATTCAAATTGAAATTGGTGTATAAGCTGACAATTTGTCAGTAACGTTTAACTGAAATTAAAATTTTAAATTATTTAGGTATGATTGCTAAACTTCATTTAGTTTAAAATAACTCTCTAGTTAAGATCTTCAGTCTTTGATATTTTATCATTAAAAGACAACTCTGTGATGGATGTATATGTGAAGTATAACTTATGGTAATACTATGAGGTAACTAATTTGCATGCTGTTCCTATATTTCTAATCGTTCTTATGTTTATTTATTCCCATTTGCAAGTATAGAATGTTTTGAACCTAATATCAACTTCAGTGTTTCCCATTGTAATTGTTACAGTCCTCTTATAAGAGCATCAATGTGGCCCTCTGTGAAAGAGTTGTACGCCTCTGATGAGGAGTATAGCAAACGAAAATCGTCTTCCAATAAGATATGATATTTGTGCCCCTGATAAAAAAAACAAGAAGAATTAACTAAGGTCGCTAAAACCTTTTTTGCTAAACATTTCAATAAATCTAGATCATTTTTAATTTAAAACTTGTGAAATCTCAGCAAGAGCCAATTCGTCCTTGAACCTCATTGAGAAATTTTTCTACACATCTTCTATGGGAAATTATTACAAAGGCGTATTAAAATATGAATTTATGGTAGGAAATATTTTCACAGAACTGTAACGAAGTAAGTCAACCTCAATGTCTGCCGTTTTAGGGAATTCTACAACTTTCATTTTGAGACCTCATTTTTGGAGAGATTTAGAAATTCTGGCAACGATTCAAATTCCCGCCTGATATTACTTTGACAAAATTTTTAATTTTATTAATTGAATTTAACTAAATTCCATTGACTTCAATAAAAATGACAACTGATCTTTGAGTTTTCAATGTCTTTACTGTCATTGATTTGCTCGGTTTTTTTCAATAAATTAAAATTATTTAAATATTTTATTTGAATATTTTGTTTAATTTTGTTTAAATTTTTAATGTTAATTTGAGATTATCATACTGTGTAGGCACTGTGTATGCATTATATATGCATTGTGTATTCACTGTGTATGTATTGTGTATGCAATACCGTATTAGCCCGAATATAACGCGACCCGAATTTTGAAGCTAGGAGTTGTTCGGAAGCTTATTCGCACTTTGATCTCCGTAAGAGAATGTCGTTATTTAAATTACATTACTTAAACCCCGAATTTAGCGCCAGATAGTATTATTTAATAAAAATAAAATGTTAAAAAATGTCGCGTTATATTCTGACTAATACGGTATATATGCATTGTGTATGCATCATATATGCATTATATATGTATTGTGTATGTATTATGTATACATTGTGAATGTATTGTGTATGCATTATATATGCATTGTGTATGTATTGTGTATGTATTATGTGTGTATTATGTATGTATTGTGTATGTACTGTGTATGCATTGTGTATCACTGTGTATGTATTGTGTATGCATTATGTGTGTATTTTGTATGCATTGTGTATGCACTTTGTATGCATTATATATGCATTGAGTATGTATATTGTATGCATTGTGTATGTATTGTTTGTAACTAATTGGAAATTTACACATACAGTATGCTGACATTCATTGTTTAGAGTGATCACTTTTTGTAGAATATAGTTCTAAAATACTTTATTATTTATTATACTTTATATATTGAAAAAACTTGTATTTTCTCCCATAAAATGGAAAATTTTGAAGAATGAAATTTTAAAATAGGACAAATTATTGGAGGTTATAGTATTTTTCTGTAACTTTTATATATATGTCTTGATAATATATGATTATAAATTTTACTTAGTTTTAGGGAATTGCATAATTTGGGATCAGGTTTGATGAAAGGACCCGGTTTATATTGGAGTTGGGCTAGAACCGAAGATTGAGAGTTTGTTTTAATGAATCGAAAATACATAACATAAAAACCTCACCAAGTTGAATTAAAATCCATGATCATACACCAAATAATACAAAATAGACACATTGAAAATAAATTAAACATGTATCATAAAATTAAGAAACACAAGAAGTTGCAATAACCAAAACAGGTAAGAGAAATATCGCATTTAAAAAATCTGCCAACTAGCAAATAAAATAATAATAAATAAAATTATTGATAATAAACTAACTAATAATATGAAAAAAAAATTTTAAGAAGGATTATTGGTCATATTTACATACAAAAGACCATAATCGAATTAACAATAAGTGCATACTTTAGGAAAGGACCAGGATAATTTATTTAAAATTTAAAGGAAACAAAATAAAGAGATAAATACAATTAAAAATTGAAACTAAAGACTTTCCAGTAGAACTGATAAGTTAATAAAAATTAAGATAAAATTAGTTGAAATTATGTAAATTATAAAATTTATTAAATCGTTTAAAATAATAAAAATTAAAATAAAATTAGTTAACTTCATGTAAATTATAAAGTTTATAGAATTAAATGGTTAAAATTAAGGGAATTTAAATTAAAATTAGCTAAAATTATTTAAATTTAAAAATTTACAAAATTAAATTGTTGAAACTAATAAAAATTAAATTAATTAATTAATTAAATCAATTAAATTAAAAATAAATAATTACACACACTCATGCATGCATTCAAAAGTAAATCAAGTTTTACTGCATTCTGATTGGATCTGGTGGCAGAGAATGCATGGATGCACAATCGAGATCAGTATAAATACTGATTGAAAATTCAGTTAAAAAACTAATTTTACAATTTGAAATCACACTTGGTTTTGACATTTAACGTTAACACAATTTTTGTTGCTCTCAATTTTCGGTTTATGCCATCGTGGTATTGGATTTGGTAATTTTATTTTAATGTGAAATTTTTATGTAATGTTTTAAGCTAATAAATTTTATATTCAATCTAGTTTTAGTTATATTTCTTTTTATTTGTTCTTTTTGTCGTTTGTTTCTCTTTTTAATTTTTGTGTTTGGAATAGTAGTGACCGTGGAGTTGATTTATTCTATACCAAGGCTTGATGGGCCTTCATGTGCTCAGCTGGTGAGTATACGGCATCTTCAATTACGCAGCTCATTTCGGGCCGTAATGTGGTGGCTTCTCCACAGGTCCGTCACTGTAAGAGTTTTAGCGGATCATAGGTTAGAATAAGAAATACGGGCAGATCCCTGCTCAAATTTTTTGAAGAATAATTTGAATATAGTGGAAAGTATGGAGTAACATTTATTAACAGGATAATAAGGGCGGATTCCTGCGCAAAATTTTGGAAGATGCATTGGAAAGCATCTAGAAATGAGGACCACAAATAAATGTATACATGACAATAATATGATAATTGGATAGATAATGAAAAAGGACGTAAGACCTCCTATTGGCAGTCAAGAACCCGAAAATGAAAATATCATGGGGAATAGTTTTAGCAATAGAGTTCACCTGCTCATGGATTTTCAGCCATTGTGTACAAAACCAACATGGTCGTCACCTTGGGTACACAGATAGTATAAGCATAATGGTTATGGGGCCTTTTGGAAGGAGTCGATTTCAACATCTATAAGAACTCTTAAAATAAAATGACACACCCCTTAGCGCCAACATTGGCAAATATTGAGGTTGCAAATGGAACATATCCAAACATATTGGATAACACTTATATTTTCGGTCGCCCTATTTTGGGGGAGAAAATAAAAATACCTTATAGAATTCACAAGTTTATAACATTTATTACGAAAATAGCAGCGAAATAAAGGATTGCACTCTTAAATAAATGACATGTGGTCACCGCACTTATATTTCACATCAAATGTCAATTTCTGTTACGATAAAATTAACTTTAAATCGTTGTTCATAAGTTGCAGAAAAGGAATATGAAAGATGTATTAATACTTATCATTAAGCATATCCCCACAAAGAGTTATCACTGAGACATGAGAGCAGGAAATAATAATTGAAACTAGGAATAAAGACGAACCAAGAACAAATGGCTAATGGAGATACAAAATGATCAAGGAAAGGTTTTATAACTGGCATATTTGTATTGTTGTTGCATAAGAAATAATAATGCCTATTTGAATATTGTCTTTTTAAATTAATTTTTAAATCAAAACCATCAATCTGAGATAAATCAGCAAGGATAAATAATTCGGGTGTCCCCTTTCAACTTGGGATTTGCACGCAAATCTGAATGTATTCGAATTTCTAAATTTGATTTCAATTATTTTCTTTCAAACCAAATATCGGGACAATTTAGTTATAAAACTGAAAGGGAGAAATAAATTTTTCAAAAATATTTATTTTAACAGCAAAACAAATTTAATTAAATTGTCTACCGGAAATGAAAATAATAGTTTTAATATCAAAATGTCCCTGGTGTTTCCGAGCTTGACTTATTTTCTCCTCGAATTTTAATAATAAAATGCATTTTAAAATTTGGCATTTAATAATAATAATAATAATAATAATAATAATAATAATAATAATAATAATAATAATAATAATAATAATAATAATAATAATAATAATAATAATAATAATAATAATAATAATAATAATAATAATAATAATAATAATAATAATAATCATAATAATAATAATAATAATAATAATAATAATAATAATAATAATAATAATAATAATAATAATAATAATAATAATAATAATAATAATAATAATAATAATAATAATAATAATAATAATAATAATAATAATAATAATAATAATAATAATAATAATAATAATAATAATAATAATAATAATAATAATAATAATAATAATAATAATAATAATAGACTGTTGAAGGAAAACTATTAATTGAATTTCAGGTGTCTAGACATTATAAATTAATAATTACCTAAAATTTCAAATTATTAATTAAAGAGAAATTTTCCTATATATTTTGTTCCTCCACTCGATTGTCCACTTTTCTATTGATTTCCTTGGATCAATTCCTGTGATTTTTATAGATCTTTTCTGTCCTATCGATATTAAAATTTGATTAATTATTTCTGAACTCAAGTCACAATTAACTGCATAATATATTAATTTCTTTCTTTTATTTTATAACTGAATTTTCCCTGTCTTTGCTGCATTCTTTTCCATCTTGATTCTTTTTTTTGTTTTTTATAATATTGGAGAGGTTCAAACCGATGTATGTTCTTTCTGATCTGGACATCAACGCACACGCTGTGATCCATCTGGGAGAGCATTAAAACATTTGATCATTTTCCTAAGAAATAGCAGCAGGAATCGAAATTCGAATTGATATTTCTGACAATGGGATCGAGAGAAAGGGTGATTCCTAACTTGAAGCAATTAATCAAGGTCGCAGGTTCAGAGAATGCAAAATTAACTTTTAAATGGTCAGAAACTAATATTTTCATTTTCTATTTAGGTCCCAGGATAATGAATTAAGATCACAGTTAAAATAAGAATCTTTAATGGAGGCTAAAGTCAAAATCAAGTAAGTCATGAAATAAGTCTTGTGAAATAAAAACCAGTTTCAAAAAATTGAAAATTGGCCATCATAAAACCGCTCCAAAAGTCATTTCTATAAAACCGTTTCTGCAACCGTTTCTAAACTGATTTCTAACATGATGACCAGCGGATATTTATAATCATTTGAAAGACATATTAGACCAAATAACCCTAACACCATTTATGGTTAAAGGTGAAATTATTTCTTCTTTTGCATCCATTTCATATACAATGAAATATCAGAAGTCATTAGTATCGAATCTTCTTTCAAAATGAAATACATTCAATGAAATGACATGGAGTTCTGCATTTTGGATGAAATTTCCCTTATTCTGATAGTAAGGAGTTCTGTGTCTCAAGGGTCGCATGGACACATGGTGACTGGACTGCTATTTTTATCATTCTGATAGTAAGGAGTTGTGTGCCTCTCAAGGGTCCCATGGACACATGGTGACTGGACTGCTATCTTTATCATTCTGATAGTAAGGAGTTGTGTGCTACTCAAGGGTCCCATGGACATATTGTGACTGGACTATCATCTCTATCATTCTGATATTAATAATATTACATCATAATCCATATATTCTTATCAACAGCAATATAATATTTTATATAAATATAATAAAAGGGAGCTCTTTGTCAATGTGTAAGCAAATTATCATTAAAATGTTGCCAATGATGAATTCCAATTTATTTATGTTAATGATATGATTTGATAAAGGAGTAAAGGAGTATAGTAGTCCGTAGATGCGTGCGCCAAACACGAATACGTAACAAACCTTGTGGTTATTAAACGAGTAGCTGTCTGTATTGAAATGCTTTCTTTCCAGACTTTTGATGGTAACCACAATGTCTCATATCTTGCATGAGAGGATCTCAGTTTCCTCCATTTGGTATTGGAACGTATTTACTTCTAAATAATATAATTTAGTGCCTTTATATTTTACTAATAAACTAAATACTCGGATTAGTAAATAAGACGATTAGGATAAGATTTGTTTATTTAAAAAGAAAATTATTCCTCACAGGCGTACTCAAATAATTAATTGTTCCTTGTGTTGGAACTGATCTGGATCGTTTGACGAAATGTTTCTGCATATTGATATTAGGAATGCTGTGAAAGTGGTGGTGAAAGATCGAAGTGCAAAAGTCATTCACTGACGACAATTGTTCAAAATCATTTTTAGACCACGTAAACCGATGCTGTTGAAAGCACTTGCATTTCATGTAGAATTTCGTAAAGATCGTCCTGAAATCCGACGACATCAAACAGTATAATATAAAAGTTATTGAATTTTTACACAATGACAACAAATCCATCAGATCTCCTAAGTACGTATAAACGCAATAACTTTTATCGTTGATTCGGGACAAAAACTGCATGATTGCATGAGGAACTTCGGCTATCAGGATGATTATAACAATCACTATTAACAATTTTGTTGCTCTATGATGATTATTTTGACCTCTCCTTGTGAGATTATTTGTTGACAATCTTTCAAAGACCAAAGAGCGTTTCCGTTCTTCATTTTGAGCTATGCTATGCAGAAGAGCACCGATAAAAACAGCCATAACAACCGATGGTATGATTTTATCCAGGATTGATACCATCCAATAACTGTAGAAATCTAGTATTGGTTTGTTTAAATACCTTGAAGCTTGATATTGAAAATTTTTATCTGTTTTGTTGGAAATGTTGGCAGCATCGTTCAGCTTGTAGTCAATGGTCTGAGTAAATAAATAGGGAATAATCAAAAAAACATTAAAAACTAAACACGTGAAAATGATTATGAACGCTCGACGTTTTTCTTGGGTAGCTCGGTATCTCAACGCAGATGAAACTGTGCATTGTCTCACAATATGATACCTTAAAACTGCCAAGGCTGATCCAAGCCATACTGTAGTATTGTGAGATATCAAAGAGACGTTAGAACTAAAAATATAATAGAATACCCAGCCCCAGTTGTTATACCAAGGACGCAACGCCATCAGAATCTCAATATCGAGTATATAGAATTTAATTAACACTGGCAGTTGCACCAAGCAAGTAACGATGTCCAAAGATGCTAGTGATAAGAGAATCATATTTGTTGGAGTTTTCATTCGTTTGTGATTCAAAACAAACACGTTGAGGATATTGGTGAAAATCGAAACAATACAAACCAAAGCACCTAGATATCCATATAATGGTAAAAATCGTTTATGAAATTTTCGGAGATTCTGAAAATCACATTGATCGAGAGTCGATGTTGTGTTATTGAAATTCATTTTATGGGGAACTTTTCAATGAATTTGATATAGAAGATACAAACCAATGAGAATGCATCTGCATCCTTATTGGATCATTTGTCTATAAGGAACCTGTATGCTTGTGGATTTATAGATAATCAAATCATCGCTATTTACTATTTCATTGGTAATCAATAAATGATATCGGATCAAACGGAACATTATTATTTCAAATTTTATAAATGATTTAATAAATAAATATATACAGACAATGACTAGTTTTTATTCTATTTATCAAAAAACTTAACTAATTAATCAGTATAGATATCGATATTTTTTGGGAATCCGGACAAAAGGCCGATAGAGAAAAAGCACAATAAACAAAAGGCCGACATGAACAAAAGCAAACAAAAAAAAATGTATAATAGAGCAATGACCGGAGAAAATGAGAATAATAGAGAAAATGACCGACATAATAGAATAACGTTAGAATTTTTACGGGTAATAGAGTATTATTAAGATTTTAGATTTTTATTGTAGAAATATTTTTCTGCATCTTTTTCTTTAAATAAATGATGTTATTTTAATTGTTTATTTATCCTATCTACCTAAACCATAATATGTCTATCCATAATAAATAATGAAATCAAACATCAACTTTTATAATTAATTCAAAGTATATGAGTATAAAATAATTGATCAAAGTTCATTGTTAAGTATTAGGTGACAGAGGGCA
This sequence comes from Schmidtea polychroa, assembly GCA_959609185.1. Taxonomy (NCBI): domain Eukaryota; kingdom Metazoa; phylum Platyhelminthes; order Tricladida; family Dugesiidae; genus Schmidtea; species Schmidtea polychroa. The sequence continues at coordinate 37,999 of CAUHTR010003177.1, forward strand.
ACATGGAAGAAATATAAAATTACTTTGTCGGCCTTTTTGTCTGTCGGTGTTTTGTCTATTCGGCCAAAGTTTCTTAGACATTTGCATTCTATGACAATGTTAACAAAATATCTAATTAATGAAATTAATAAAATTTATGAATATTCTAGGAACTTCAGATGATAAATAAGGACGGAATGACAAACAAGATCCATACAAAATCAAATAGAGATGATTCCATTCGGTCGATGTGCAAGAAAAGAGAAGAATCGAATCACTAGAAATTAGGGAAGATTTCTGAAGGGGAAAATCATGAGGATAGCTTAAATAATTTGTTCAAATATTTCAATTTCAACATTAAATATAATTAATTATTTATATCAATGGAGTTACAGAATAAATAACGTTTTCGATTTTGATAGTCAAATAATGGCTCTTTTAACTCTTAATTTTAGAGAAACTTATTAGTAGGTAAACAAGGTAAACCTAGCATGATAATATGCCGGACATATTACAAGGCCCTTTTCACATTTCTGTTCATATAAGGTTAATCATTAAATAAATTTCCGATTTTTTACTGTTATTGTGAAGAAATTAATTAAAGATTTTTGTTTAAATATTTGATAATCTTTATACGAACCATTTTACTCTAGTCAGTTGGCTAAGTTTCATTTTTAATTCTTTGAAGTTAAAATTTTGAACTTATCAAGCCGGAAAACTAAAAAGGCCGATTTCGCAACTCATGTATCAGGAGTCATTACCCAATGTGCTGTTATTGAATCCTGTGCCAGAATTTCAATATAAATGCCACATCTTGCTTTGATTTGTGTAAAAATAGATTTGTGAAAGTGAATAAATATGGCAATAACAAATAATGAAATATTTTCGATCTTTTAGTTTCATTTAAACAATAATAATAAACAATTTTAAACAATAAAAAATAATAAATAAATAATAATTGTGTTCTTTTTTAATTTAATTTTTGGGGGTAAGATAACACGGAAGTACCATTCTGCAAATTAGTAACTATATCGATTATTTTATACATTTGTTAATTAGATTTTTATGAAGTAGTTATTTCTATTGCAGCAATGTAATTACATCTGAAAGGTCATCAGGGAGCCAAATCGCAAGGGAACTCGGTTCGAATGGTTATTATAATCAATAATAATGATATTATCATTAAAAATCGATTAAAATGTCAATAAACCATAAAACTGTCAACAACCAATTGTCAAAAATCAATAAATGATATAAAAATAATAGATCAATGAAAATTCCTAATATATTACCCAAACAATATAATTATGCATATTATAATAATCTATAAATCAATAAACCGAAAATAATAGATAAAAATAGTAATAATCAAAGAAACTTACAATAATCAATAAAATTGATAATCAATTAACTGGTAAAAATCAGTAAAACTGGTAATAATTAATAAAATTGATAATAATCAATAAAATTGAATAATCAATAAAATTGAATAATCAATAAAATTGGTAATAATCAATAAAATGTCTATAGAATAATTAATAATAATCGATAGAATCAATAAAATTGATCACTGAAAATTCCTAATTTATTCCCCAACATTTGCACCTACAATAATTTATTGATTTAATGATAATTTATTGAAAATTAGAAATTGTGCCCACCAATCAATAAGAAGAGAACAAAGATATATTTAACTCTCCATAGCAACCAAAATTGTCCAATATCACCAATCAAATTATAAAGATTCAAGATCGACTTTTTTGTTCTGTTGTATCGGTCCAATCAGGAACTTTCCCTTTCTCCAAATATGTTTCCCTGGTGAGCGATCGCACGCCAATCGTGTCTAGATCACCGAATATGGCCGCCCCCAGCCACCCGGTGTAATTGGCATAGCAGGGAGGATCATGCATCTTATAGGTCTCTTGCTGCAATCTGCTGTATCGATTATTGCACTGAGATAATTTCCTGATCTCCGCCAGCAATCGAGATCTAAATCCGGGAATTTCACAAGTTCCCCCGATAACTAATATATTCTCGCACAATACGCTAGATTTTCCATATATAATACAATAATCAATAATAATAATCCATTATAATTAATAATCAATGATGATAAATAAAGATAATAATAATCAATAATGATAATAAATAATCATAAATAATAATATTATATAATAATAATCAACAATGATAATAAATAATCATAATAATAATATTATATAATAATAATCAACAATGATAATAAATAATCAATACTATATTAATAATCAATAAAAATTAATAATCAATAATAAAAATTAATAATCAATAATAATTAATAATAATCAAAATTTGATATTTATTGGAGGCATGATTAATAAATATTCTAACAAACAATTATTATTATTGATTATTAATATTAATATAATCAATTGCAACAGTTTCTCTGATATCGATTATTATAATTGGCCCAAACGCGTATCCATATCCCTATTCAATCACTAACGGGCATTTTATCGATCTGATCAAACATAAAAGGAGCATTTGAGGTGATGGGAGAAGATGCTAATAATAACGGCTGGGGATCGTAATGATTCATATAATTATATGCTTCCCTAGAGAGCTTATTCCCTCCCGTAATCGATATCAGAGAATGCCGACTCATATATTTAATTCAGAAAAGGGAAAATGCAAAGACAGTTTCATACCGTCGGCAGTCGATTGGGGCTCCTAATATCGCATCTAGAATAATACTGGCCAGTGTCGTTTCTTCGAATTCCGAATCAAACAAACACTCGGTGGCCAACTCACGAATTTCTATTGGAAGTTTTAGACAAATATCTCCGAGAGATTTTGAGTGTAAGTTGTAATCAAATGAGTCCTGTGCTAATATGGGGCGTTCACTAGGAGCATCAGTGTCCTTTGTAAGTAGCCATTGTTTCCATTTAGCAGCCCTATCGATCGGTGACACTACACATGCTCTCACTGGGTAAACAAATATTCAATCGAGTTTTTATTATTCAACAAACATTTATCACACCTTTGATATCCTCGAGCACGTTTCTTGTGAGAATTTCACCTGAAGATAATTGGTTAGTGAAGCGGAGGAATTATTTCAGTAGAAAAAGAAAAGAAAAGAGGAAAAAACTCTATTTATAGATAATCAATCAGGATAATTGGAGATTTTTACAGGTATAATAATCAATAATGATAATAATAATCAATAATGATAATAATAATCAATAATGATAATAATCAATAATGATAATTATCAATAATAATAAATAATTATAATAAATAAATAATCATAATAATAATCAATAATAATAAATAATAATAAATAATAATAATCAATAATGATAATAATCAATAATAATCAATAATGATAATTATCAATAATAATAAATAATGATAATAATTAATAATATTATATAATATTTTGGTGTTTTTATTGCTTTTTCTTTCTTTGTGTAGAATAAAAAAATTTTTGCGTAAGATATGGGTTCGACAATAATTAATAATAATAAATAATGATAATCATTAATGATAATAAATGTCAATCAAGGGAAAGATCATATAGGAACCCTAATAAATTACAAATTACTCAAATAAAGCTTTAGATTTCCTAATGCAACAAATGTAGGCATTCGTTATAGTCCATTTGACTTATTGTATAATTATTATATCGTACATGGACACTCATATGATTGAGTGCGCTGGCAATAAAACCGGTGAGCCGGTCAATTATTGAAAATAAGATATTCTATTTTTTCTATTTTTTATTCTATTTTATTTTTCTATTCTATTTTTCTCGACAACCCAGTTCAATATTTATGTGACTATATCATACCCAGAATAGCATTGTGAAGATTTATAAAAGGTAACTGGTTTAGATGCTGAATTATAGTAGCAAACTGCCAAACTGGAAAGAAATCCTCTGTCAATAAAGGAAGACTGCAAGAAAGTGTAAAGTGCAACATTAAGAAGTATTAATTATAGATGAGAGTCCTTGGAGATGATATATTGTATCTGTTCCGATAATGCGCAAGGAATTTTAGTGTCCTAATGTATTTGTTCATTGAATAAAGTGCTATGTGTTTCCTGTAGGTATGTTGCATCACATTCACCTCGCTATCATTGATTTTGGTTGGTTAATTAGAGAGTGAGTTGTACATATTGATGTGGATGGGGAGATAGGCAACTGAGGATTATTAAATGTCATCATTTGTGATTCTATGAAGTTCGTGTAATAAAATGGCTTTGTCTAAATGGGCAGTTTTCTGTGATAATGTTTCCCCGTGAATTATAAACCGTCCTAGAGCCATTGTGATGGAAAGAGAACAATTGCAAAGATACAGCAGCATGCATATAATCGTTTGAAATATTATAATAGTATAAATACGAAGCTAAATAAATTCGTTGTTTGTCAGACTCAAATTAGAATAAAAATAAATAAAATAAAATTTATAAAAATTATATAAAATATTATTAATTTTAAAATTTTAAAAATAAACGAAATTAAGATTAAAATTAAAAATAATACAAAAATCATAAATTAAATAAATTGAAATAATTAAATAACAATATTAAAAAAATAATTCACAAGGTTACAAATAACAAAATAAAAATTTTTTAAAAAAATGTAAAGTTAAAAAAAATTAAAATACAAAATTAAAAAAATAAAATAAAACTAAAATATAAATCAAACTAATAAATAAAAAAATTAAAAAAATTTAATTAGAGAATAAAAAGTTATCAAAGAAATTTTGAAAAATTATAAATTATTAATAACTATTTTAAATTAATAAAATAAAAAATTACAAAAAATAATAAAATCAATTAATCAAAATTATTAAAAAACTATATTAAAAAAATAATTTATAAAAATAAAAATAAAATATTAAAAATAAAATTATAATTATTAAATAAGAAATTATAAAATTTAAATCAAAATAATAAATAAAATTAAAAATTATGAAACTATTATTTTAAAATAAAAAAGAGTTATTGATTTTAGTGGGATAATTTCTCAATGATTTGGAATTGATCCAAGTGGATGATAATTGGTTGATAATTGATTAGTCCACCAACATGAAAGTTACCGCATTACCCCCCCCACCGGTCAATTATCGCGCGTTACAAGACGCAAACCGATTTGTACTAAATGGAACCCATCGGGCAAATGAGGGGTAAATGGGGTAATGTTTTTGACTTTAGGATAAACAATAAATTTTACTAGGATTTTCGAGATTCTTGATCTCAGTCAAAGCATTGGTGCGATCGATCAACATTCCAGATTCAATTATCATTGATTCCAACCTTCTGAGTTGTCGATACGATTATTTTATCACACAACGTTTCAATTGGCTTACTTTTCAACCTGGAAGCTCCCCAGCTGCGCAGCCTGCCAATTGCGAATTAAATGGAAACCTTCGTATACCTGAATATCAATATATGAGAGGCACATATAGGTATCATTGGGGGGTATATATGGGTATCATTGGGGGGTATATATGGGTATCATTGGGGGGTATATATGGGTATCATTGAGGGGTATATATGGGTATCATTGAGGGGCACATATGGGTATCATTGAGGGGCACATATGGGTATCATTGAGGGGCACATATGGGTATCATTGGGGGGCACATATGGGTATCATTGGGGGTATATATGGGTATCATTGGGGGGCACATATGGGTATCATTGAGGAGCACATATGGGTATCATTGAGGGGCACATATGGGTATCATTGAGGGGCACATATGGGTATCATTGGGGGGCACATATGGGTATCATTGGGGGTATATATGGGTATCATTGGGGGGCACATATGGGTATCATTGAGGGGCACATATGGGTATCATTGAGGGGCACATATGGGTATCATTGGGGGGTATATATGGGTATCATTGGGGGGTATATATGGGTATCATTGGGGGGTATATATGGGTATCATTGAGGGGCACATATGGGTATCATTGAGGGGCACATATGGGTATCATTGGGGGGTATATATGGGTATCATTGGGGGTATATATGGGTATCATTGGGGGGTATATATGGGTATCATTGAGGGGCATATATGGGTATCATTGAGGGGCATATATGGGTATCATTGAGGGGCACATTTATGTATCATTGAGGGGCACATATGGGTATCATTGAGGGTATATATGGGTATCATTGGGGGTATATATGGGTATCATTGGGGGGGTATATATGGGTATCATTGGGGGGGGGGTATATATGGGTATCATTGAGGGGCACATATGGGTATCATTGGGGGTATATATGGGTATCATTGGGGGGTATATATGGGTATCATTGGGGGTATATATGGGCATCATTGAGGGGCACATATGGGTATCATTGAGGGGCACATATGGGTATCATTGAGGGGCACATATGGGTATCATTGAGGGGCACATATGGGTATCATTGAGTGGCATATATGGGCATCAATGAAAGGTACATACGAGTAATAACAATTTAAATCGTGTGATTATAATAATATTTTTAATTAAATTTAAATTAGTCTAAATAACTAGAAAAAGTCAATAAATTCTAACTGGGATTGTATTTGCTTCTTTGTATCCACAATCTAAAACAATACCCGATTGCAAGCCTATTGTAAATAGTGATACCAAATGAATTGGTGTAAATAAAATCGAAGGTACCTAGAATTTTTTATGGAATTTCTACGTATTAAGCATTTAAATATACTTCAAAATGCTTAAAGAGAATATTTGCTAGAATTTCTCGTCTTTGTATTGAATTCAAAATTGACTCGACAACTACAACTCGCCGATCTTTCGGGTTAACTAATAATTTCCTGAAATATATCATTAATATAAAAACTATGATACCAGTGTAATTTGAAATGAATATTAATATTACCTGTAATATATTTCATATAAAAAATTTATTAGGAAATCTTTTTCTTCTTCTGGGTTGATAATATCTGACAAATATCTTGCAACATTATCCTAGTATATAAATATTTGTACTTAATATTTAAAATATAACTTGTTTAACAACAGTTGGAATTATAGCGCGAGGAGATGATTCCCCCGAAAATCCTAGTCTAATGTAATTTATTTAAATTGAAAAAATTAAAAACCAAAATACTTAGTTAAAGATTCACCTATATCAAAAATAACAGCACTTTTATCATTTATGTTATTCACATATAAATCATAAGGCATATTGTTTATTAATAATATTCAAACAAATGTAAAAGACAAGCTTCATTTTCTACTGTTAAAAATTATTTAATTAATTTTGAATCTTTTCATATCAAAACTTATGAACAACAAAAATTTTTAATTAGATTTTAACAAATTTCAAATAATAAAATTGTTAATCATAAATACTAAAGTTTCAAATTGCAGTGATCATTTAGTCTTTAGAATGTTTATAAGATTATTTTATTTCAACCCCTTGAACGCGTTAAACAAAAAATAAAATTAGATCTAAAAAATAAAAATTCATAAAGAAATAAGTATTCTATAAAATTTTTTAATTATTTTTAATCAACATCTTTATTCAATATACCAAAAATTAGTTATCAGGTTATATTTTAGGAGAGGGGCTCAAAAAATTAGACTTAGCGCTTCGAAAGTGAAAAGATAGAGGCGATTACAGTCGTATTACGCGTTCAAAGGGTAAAATATTATTAAATTACTATAATGAAGGAACACACTAGTTTCGTGCAGATAATAATTATTCAATCATTAACAGACGACGACATCATTCGTCTCAGATCAAGTAGATTATTAAGATCAGTTTTTTCAGCCGATTTTGGCGTTTTTTCATCGTGTCGGTGTGCGTGTTATTGTCAGAATTGTTTCCGTGTTGGTGGGCGCGCACAGACGCGGGGAATGAGTACGTTTTGATTGTTATAATGTAAATTGATTGATTTGTTGCTTTTGTAGATTAGAGTTTTCTAGAAGATTTTGATTAAACAGTTGTTTTAGTTGTACAGCGATTTAAATTTTAGAACAAATCAATTAATAAAGGTCCTTTGTTAAAATGGCTTCAGGTGTTAAATGTGATTTTTCAGTTGAAGAATATCTTAATAACATTAAATAACAACAGAAGGATAAAATTATTCAATTAGAAACTGAGGAATTAGGTACTCTTTATGAAAAATTCAGATTACACATAATCGAAACATATTCTAAGGAAGGTTGTTATGCATTATATGGCTTTCAGGGTACTTTGGCGTTTATTTCAAGGAAACCAGAAACAATGAATGTCAATAGTCGTATGATTATGGCTGCTTCAAAATCAAAGATTGCAACCAACATCTATCCTAACAGTCTTATATCTGCATCAACGGATAAATCTATTATTTGGGATGACTTTGAAAGTGATGATGTTATGTCAAATGATGATCAATTTGCAATGTCTGGATCATGGGACGGGACTTTAATGTTATGGGATTTGTATAAATTTATCTTCTTGCCAAACATATATTGGCTATGTGCTGCAACTGGATCGTCTATTCAGATTTGGGAGTCGGAAAATTAAGTTTCGGTTGGAGACTTGAAAGCCTTTCAGGATGAAATCTATTCTAATGAAATCTATTCTAATGAAATATATTCTAATGAAATCTATTCAGTCCTAATTCTCTTTAAAATGTCGTTAAATTGTTCTGTTTTCAATGAAATTCCTGAAGTTTCAGTTAGATCATCATCAGGACATGTTTATGAAAAAGGTTAATTAAAAAATACTTAACGACAATTGCTCTAGATACTGTTATTGGAATTCCGTTTTCTGTAGATGATTTGATTGAAATTAAAGTTCCAATGCATTTTCGTTCTTCTAATTCTTTTCAATCAGTATGAGAAGTCTTTCGGTTTAAAGTATAGGTTTGTTAAATTTATTCAGAACGTTTTGATTGACTAACGATATATTTGTAGTTGTTTACCCTTTTGCGTCGTTTCCGATTCAACCCAAGATACAATGATTTACTTTACCACCCGAGATCCATTGAGTGACTAACGTTGGTAATGTGTCGTATGGGTGAATACTTACGAAAAGTTAGCGTACTCCAGCACACTATAGTCATCAAGCATTCGGGTTGGTTTGCGGACTGCCAATACAAAAAGCGAGACAAAAAAATTAGTATTATTCGCCCAAAAATTATAAAATCTTTCAAAGTTAATCTCGAGAAGAATTTAAAACCATGAACAGACAGAAACGTCTCACATACTTTTATTTTACAGTAATAAATCTAGCATGCACGCACATAACATTCAACATTACACTACAAGAACCCAATTTTTCAGAAACTGAAATTGTTGAAATTTGTAAATTTGAAAACAGTGTAATAGGTACATTATATTTAATAACTTTTTATATAAATACTTGTTTTCTTTTATCATATACAAGAACCACCAGTGAAAGTTGAATTGTCAAGTAAAATTGAGACCTCAACACATACCTTGTAATATAAATCTTGAAATATTCCATTTAAAATCCTTTAAAATGATACCTCATTCACTTCGTTACGATACTCTAAATAATTTCAATTCTCCCTTAAAATTTGTTCATTATAGATGTTTCTATATATAGACACACATGCATTTCCTGTAAAAAATTATCTATTTTTAATAAACTAGAGGCTCTGCCCCTGTTCGCTTTGCTTCACCAACCCCGTTAGAACGTGGGGTTAATGTTAAAGTTAATATCCAGGGTATTCTTGGACAGAAGTAAGATTCAGTTTATTAATATGTTTACATAACTATGATAAAAGATAATAGCATAAACCGTTTCTAAGTAATATAGAACGATAAGTACAAAAGAATAAATACTTCGTAAAAAAAATAATAAAAAAATAAAAAAATAAAAAAAATAAATTAAAAATAAATTAAAAAAAATTTAAAAAAAGTAAAATTCGAATGAAGGGGACCCTTAGCTTTTTCTATATATAGAGAGATTTTAACAAAATGACATGTATTTTCTATAAATTTGTGAAATATTTCATTAAGTTTTGTCCCGAGCGACCATACACACACTTTTTCTATCCATATAGATTTATTTTTATACCACAATACTTCATTGGCCTACTTTTAAAGTCGATGAACTAAACTATATAGAATATGTCTTTGTCTCAAAAGGCCCGTGATTAAAGTCGATTACGGATGGAGCCAAGCGATTATGGTACAATGGCTACCATTATATCAAAAAGAAGCGGCGAGAGACGCTTGGCAACAGATTGATAAACGATCCATCGTATATAATTGGACAAGATTGAAATCTGCGCTAACCGCTAAGTTGATCGAAGGAGATATAAAGAGAATGATGCATCAGGAGTTTTAAAGTCGAGTGCAAAAGCTAGATGAATCGATAAGTGAGTTTACATATCATTTAACTACTCTTATAGAGAAACCAGATGGCAAACCAAGATCAATTTTTGACAGGAGTCAAGAGATAAAAAATGGCTTTATGTTTTTTCGACTTTACTAATTTCAAAAACTTAATTAGAATCGAAATGAACCTCAAAACAACTCAATCAAAAGCAGAACTCTTTATGACTGAGAGAGAGATCAAAAACTCCAATCAGTGATAATCCACTCCAAAGGTCGACCAGCCTATCTCCCAATTTTAGAGTGAAATTTGAATCAAGAAAGTCAACAGCCAGTTTAAGTGAGGAAAGAAAAAGACCACTGCAATGTAGTCATTGCCAGAAAATGGGCAACCATGTAACTCAATGCTGGTTCAAAAATAATATAACAGGCAAGTTCAATGTTATCATTGTCAAAGAAAAGGACACAGCAATAGTTAATTTTGATTCAAAAATAACGAGCAGCGTAGTCCAAAAGGAATGTGGCCAGATTGGTTGAAAAGTATTAGTGAGAAAAGTTTTAACAAAACTAACATTGGTAACAAGAGAACTAATGATTATATACAATGCTATAAGTTCAAATTTTATGCCTATAAATTACATTTCAGGCAGAAATCCTCCATTGTTTTATCATAGGTTCAATATTAACCAGAAAGAAAGTTTCATGTAAAAATTTATATGCATTTCAGGTAAAATGTTCGTAATTACTGGTGCCAACTTAAAAAAAACAACTCTCCTATCTTTATACTTATAAGATTAATAAGTAAAATGATTTTCTATCCTAACTATAAAATGTATTATCAATCAAAAAACCTCTCAGGTCATCCAACCCACTTGATCTCTTCCTGATAAAGGACATATACAACCATATTAATATTATTAATGGAATTAC
>CAUHTR010003178.1:0-35049 GCA_959609185.1 Schmidtea polychroa
TTGATGTAAAAGTTTTTTCGCTTTTCCACTAAATGAAAATAACATTTTAAATGGAATTAATAACTGAAATTTTAGTGCATTTTAAAAAGTAATTGCTCGTAAAGTAATTTTTAACCGTTCCACTTTCTATAATTAAAAAAATCAATAAAATTTATACACCGCTTTGTATTTGATAAAAATAATCGATAACATAAAAAATCAATAAATAATATTAGAAGATACATACAAACTCATCTGTGTAATAAAAATTCATTAGCAGTTATACTCAACTATTTATTATAAGATTCAAGAAAGGATCGCGAAATTAATGAAGCAAATGAAAAACAAAGTGCAATTTTGACAATAGTCAGAAGCACTCTGTAGTGATTTTACATTTTTTGATGTTTTTTTCTAATCATTCTAATCATTCTGTGTGGTTGTAGTCAGTAAAGCGGAAACTAAATTGCAATGTTACCGATCAATAATTGTTGTTAGTCAAGGTACGCTTGATGTTAATTCAAAATCCTTGTTATTTTATATATTTAACCACTACACCCGATTTGTTTGATTAATATTGCTTTATTTGTGGAAATTAAACCATTGAATCTCTCAGTATCGAGGACGGATCTAAAGGACTGACGCTCCGCCCACGATTGGTTACTTATTGAAACTAGTGAATGAGCTCAGTGAGCAGACCGTTATTTGACGGAATGGCTTCTTCAGTAGGCCTGAATTTTTGTACAGATTCCCAATGCTATTGGTGTTTGTTATCGCGTTCTTTCCACAGACTCTAAGGACCTTTGCACACTGGGAATAAAATAATGGGAGTTTAAGTGACTTCATTTTAGTTGGTACTAGCTGTTGTACCCGGCTTCACCCGAGTTTGCATTTATTATAATAATTCATTTAAATTAATTTTTTGTTTAATGATGTTATTACGTTCCAGTATTGATTTTATTACAGCTTCAATTCCAGGTTTAATTCACAATAAGAAAAGCTTTCAAAATAAATTTCAATTTGTAAAATCGAAAGCGCACTCCAATTTAAATCGAAAAATAACTGGCAATATTTTTCCAATTGCAAACTGGTTCACTAATCAAATAAAATTCAAATTCTCCATGTTTGAATTCTGATTTGAAAACTTTTGACTAAATTATATTACTTTCAACTGTAAGTAGCAAGTATATAATAAATTATTATTTATATGGTAAATTGCTGACCGGACAGATAAACAAACCGACTAAGGGTACCCTAGGGGGGTCACCTGGGCGTGAAACAGCCTATGACCTGTTTCGAGTCTAATGAGGGTCACATGCAAAATTTCAGCACCCTCGGTCCAACGGTGGGGAATTCTATAGGAAACAAACAAACTTTCATCTTTATATATTAGATTAGACAGAGAGTAGTATAGCAGTGTCGCCGTGTTTGAGAGGATAGAAATTTTAGATTAATTTTAAAATATCCTCCACTCATGTGGATAACTGTTTCGTAATCGCCACCCCCCCCCCAACTGGGAAGTTCCTAAACCCGTCATTGATGAGTATGAAAATTAATATGTATTTAACAGTTTAATTTAAAATAAGTAATAAAATAATTAGAGAGATTATTGGATCCTATCTGCATTTAATTATAATTTACTTCTGCTGATGTCTTTAAAAATTCTTGAACAAATGTAATTCCAATTAAAGCATTTTTATTCAAATTATATAATAAAAAATGAAAATCGCTCACTATATTTTGATAACTCGCGCTGATATCTGATAAATACGTCTTTTTACTACAAGGTTTACAAGTAAAAACCGATTCACGTTCTTGTAAAAATATTCTCTTGTAATGTCTACAAGTATGTGAGTCTTCAACATCATGAGTTTTATCTATAATTTCATTTATTAGTTCCATATGGTAATGTAATTGGTTGTCGGAATTAACCAATCGACTGAGACATAATTGACATTTTTTGGAATTGTAATTTCTTTTGGTTGGTGTTGATTTAGCAATTTTACAGTTACTATTGATCACTGTGTCATAGAAGCAATCGCAGTAATTTTCAATTATTTTATTACCATAATGAGATAAACAGAATGGAAACATTGACATTGGATATTTACAGAATTGGAAATAATTTATTGGATCGTAATATGGAAACTGAAAATTTATAAATCGGATATTATTTTCATTATCAGCTACTACAATAACAAGCGATTGATTTTCTAGATAAATAGCTGTTACTTGATGGATTTTGCAATAGTACGGGATTTCAGAAACTGGCAACTGATATGACTGACTTGCTGCTATTCCATGACGATCACAAGTCTTATTTTGACAATTAATGCAATTTAATTGAGGCATGTTTCCGAACAAAATAAATAAAATATCACTATTCATTTCAGTTATTGTTAATATAAAAAAATCTGAATTCAACACACTTTGATAAAAATGTAAATGCACTAATGAATTTTCATATTTGCCCAGATAAATCTGATGGAACATAGTAATTTGATTGTTAAATAATGGAGAAGTATTGAAATTCAAAAATAAATTTGTATAAGATCCTGTAAATATATTTTCCGTTGAAATGCATTCATATGACACACTGACAATAAAGTCACAATTAATTGTAAATCCTAAAAATGTATCAGATAATCTTTGACTGTTAATTTTTTCGGACAATGAGAAAGAATTTAGTGGTTTTTTGATGTTCATGAAACCATAACATTCCCTGTGATAAAGAGAGTATAATAAATTATTTGGTTTCATTAAAAACTAGAATTTTTAAAAATTAAATGGAATCCAAATTGAAAGTTACGAGTTCCAACCTATATTAATTCAAAATTTATTGAAATCATTTAATATAATGTCGAATAATTAAATGAATAGAAATAATAGAATTTATCAAAATTAATTTAATTTATAAATTGATTACTATTTGAAATTACAAAATTCTGCTTTAAGCATTATTAAAACAATTCCTTAAGATTACATTGACAAGGATTATCTTATAGTCGAAAATTTTTTCATTATTCGCAGAAAAAAGCATAAATTATTTTTTAATTGTTTTACATTTAAAATTAAGTGAATATTTCAAATAAAAACTTAAATATGTTGAACGTTTTTTTTCTGTTTATAAACTATATATATAATTATATTATGTAACTAGAATCTTGCATTTCCAAGAATCCTGCATTTCCAAATATTTTCTATCTATAGGAAAAATATATATAGGCTGCTCCAACAGTCAGTCAGTAACCAAAAAACCAAAACAAAAAACTTTGTTAAATTTATGCCAATTATTCGTTAACATTAATTATTACTTTGCTAAATTATTCACAGGTAACTTTTGTTAAATTTTTATTTTAATTTCATTTAAATAATTGTTATGCAATCATGTATCGACTCTTAGAAATTTTAGTATTTAAATAAATTTTTCTTTGATGATATTTATATTATTGCGTCTGAGTTATTCTTACCTAATTTTTTGAGATAGCCTAAAAATGAAACTAACCAACTGACTAACGAAAAGAGCCACGGGTCCTGAAATAAAGACTAGTGGGTTGTGATGATGACTCTTAAAAATCGGCCTTGCAGATATTAGGGTTGTGTGCAGGAGACCCATTGTGCCATGCCGCAGCATAGTTTCCGACAGTTTGGTCACTATTTGACGGATGCAGGATGGTCTTAAGTTTTCAAGGGTCGGAATTTGGGTGGAACAGATAGGACGGTTCGATTCACCTGAGGCCCGACTAGTTGAAAATGGATGACTCGTGCGGGTTGGAAACCTGGATAACCGTCAAGACTACCAGGCAGAGAATACCCCACAAATGACCCCACTAGAGGTTTTCTAGTGAGTGGTAGGAAAAAGCCAAATTTTACAATTGCGCCAAGTTTTCATAAGAAATAACTCTCATACGAATAAGGGAAAAGTCTGTCTCGGGAAGTATATTGTGATGTTGGAATCATGGCTAGGGCAGTATATAACTTTATGTCGGAATGACAATAGGTAGCAGCATCAGCATGCATCATAGGAAAATAGCAGCATAAAAGTCACGACCAGGTGAACATAAAGCCAATATCGATAGAATTCGCACTTAAGCATGTTTAAGGAAATTATCTAACCATTGAGTGCACACAATAGTCGTTTTGCCTTAAACTAAAAATACTAAGATCAAATTTAAACGATAATAAATCTTGAACTTCAAACGATGTCATGGTTAATAAGCTTGAGGCTAGAATTCCGTGTATGTATACAGTGTATGAGTCGAGCAGTCGGATTAAGCCGCCTCACCTTTGCCCATACATTCCGCCACTGTATACAGTACCAACGCGTCTCACCCTGGCGGTTATACAGTCTTATATGTATCCGAGTCAAGATAGGTAAAACTCTAAGACGCCAACAATATGAACTGAACTAGAGTTCGATCTAGTAGACATATCCTTCTCCGTGGATATGGACGATGACGTCCTGTTCAATTTAGACTAATTCCGTGCCTAACGCACAGGTCGATTGCATCTTGATAGTGAAACTTCAATATTGTATTAATTTAACTTTTCTATCGACTTAGACATTTTTTTTGACTTAAAGTTGAGTTACCTAAAACCTATTTTGACATACTTTTCCTACCACTACTAAAATTAGAAACATAGTAAATTATGGACGCGAATTTTATTAAACAGAAAAATATGATTGAATAATGGACAGCTTAGAGATGGCCATTTACTACTTATTGCCAAACTCAAGGTGTCTCAAAATTTTTATTCATAAAATTTTGTTAACTTAGTAATTGTGACCATGTCATCAACTAATATTAACGATACTTTAATATTATAATTCCAATTTTTAAAGAGATACTTAAAATTTAAAATATATCATGATAAAGATTTTTTTTAAATATTCTAAATAATATTATGGTTTTTTAAAATTTCTTAAAATTTAAAATTTTATTAATTTTTTTGCAACTGATTAAAATCATTTATATCTACTAATATTATTAAAATGTGAACCATATTACAATATTTTTCATTTCAAATATTTGTTTATATTGATCAACTCTTAACATCTATTTATAGCAGCAATTTATATAATTTTAAAGAGACTTATATTACTAGTAAAACTAGTTTAACTTTTATTTTTGCCATGTCTAATAAACTGAAATTAGTTCTAGACTTATAGAGAAGTCTTTTATTAAATAATCCAAAGTACAGCATTTAATTGGTCGATTTTACTCATATGTTTCAATTTGGTGCCTCAAATCATTTCACATGCAGGGATTTGATTATTCCGTACCTCATTTATCTGTATCTCACAACTATCTTCCTCCAATATCATCAACAAACAGTACTAATACATTAAATCGATATAGAAAACAAAGCCCAGGTAATCGAAAAAAGCATTTATCACAAGTATTCTATAAGAACTCTATCAATTCTCAATCAACTTACAGTAAATACGCATTATCACTCGATGCAGTCAATTTACAAGTCTCACCAGTAACTAGAGTCTATCCGACAAATCCACGACAACATGGACAGAAATCAATCTCCGCTTATTACAATACACAGCTCAATTCAAACTTTATTCGTCACCAAATTCAATTCCCAACATCAGCAAATCAATCGATTTTGCCACGTCTTCCACGTGATTTGACACATGGAAAGCAAAGGCAAGAGCTCCAGTGACTTGGTGTACAAAGATAAAAGTTCTGAGCAATTGTTTAACATGTCATCGATGGAAAATGAAGAAAGTATATCAACTCATCCTCAATCCTCATCTGTTGCAATGCGACTTTATAAATCTAAATTAACATCTTATGAACACCAGGAAATTTTTAATGTAATTATTATTTTATTACTACACTTATTACTATATATACATCGTATATATATAACGTGGAAAAAGATTAAAAAAAATTTATTTTAATTTAATTAACTAATCTAATTTGAAAAAAATAAAAATAATTATAAAATTTCTTTTAAGAACTTTTTTCAATTTTCACCTCTAATTTCTTTTCAATTGACATTGTGTATTTATTAGAAATTTTTTGACTAAATCAGTAAAGATATCGATGTTTATTTTTTGATATTCACGAATTTTCGGCACAGCCTTTTTCATGTGATTTGAAAAATGAATCAGTAAAGATAGCCATGTTTTTATCATATCTTTACCGATTCATAGTCAAAAAATTTCTAATAAATACATTATAACATCTCTATAAATAATTTAATTAATTTTATTTTATCCGTATTTCTTAATTAAAATATAAGTATAATAATATAATATATCTTTTTGATCAGTAACTCAATTATTTTGTAAGTATTGAAATAAAAATTTGTTAGTAAATAATCATAAAATGGTCGGCAATAAAAAAAATAAGTCGCTATTTAAAATATATTATCAGTTTATTTATTTTTTTAAAACACGCTAAATAAGAAGCAATAATTAGTGTTAGCAGGAGTGGAAGTGAAGATGTCTTGCCAAATCAGCTTTTAAGTTGCATCAGCCTATACTTTGATTTTTTGCAATATTTATAAGCCGTTTTGCTGATTAAAATTTTGAAGTTACGCCATTACTGTTATAATTTCACCCTAATAAAAGTTTCATCAATACAACAATATTTTAAAATTTAATATATAATATAAATTATTTTAATTGGTTATTATATAATTAACTTCAAATCTTCCATATTTAGTTTTTCTCATTCAGTATCCACAAGTTTATTTCCTTGGATTGTCTGCGAATAAGAGACCTGGAGTTATTGGCGGAGGTAACAATTGCAATTACGATGATGAACAGCATTCGTATATTTATGTTCCGCATGACCATATCGCTTATCGCTTTGAAATTCTGAAAATAATCGGAAAAGGCAGTTTTGGTCAAGTTGTGAGAGCATTCGATCACATGCAAGGACAACTGGTAGCATTAAAAATCGTCCGGAATGAAAAGAGATTTGCGAGACAAGCATTAGAAGAAATCAAAATTCTTGAACATTTAAGACATGAGGATACAGATAATGGGCATAACGTTGTTCATTTGCTAGAGCACTTCACATTTCGGAATCACATGTGCATGACTTTCGAATTACTCAGTTATAATCTGTATGAATTGATTAAAAAAAATAAATTTCATGGATTTTCATTGCAATTGGTTCGGAAATTTGCGCACGCAATTTTGCAGTGTCTAGATTTGTTGTACAGAAACCGTATTATTCATTGTGATTTGAAACCAGAAAATATTCTTTTGAAACAAACTGGTCGCAGTGGAATTAAAGTCATTGATTTTGGATCTAGCTGCTACGATCATCAAAAGGTCTATAATTATGTTCAGTCAAGATTTTATCGAGCCCCAGAAGTTATTCTTGGGGCCAGTTATGGTTTGAGCATTGACATGTGGAGTTTAGGATGTATTTTATGCGAATTAGTTACGGGTAATATATAATTACTTATAATAATAATAAATTAATAAAAAAAGAATAATAAATTACTATTTATCAGAAGTAGAAAATTTTTTGTCTTTTATTTACTCTAGTAAATTTGAGCAATTTGACAACAGTGATGTGTCTGCGTGTATTAATATAGATAAAATTTTCTCCGGCGATCGCTGCCATCTATTACAGAGATGGATATTATTCTGTCAAATAAAAGTTTAATTCTACAGAGTTGACATTCAATCGATATTTGATTTCATTTAATTTTAGACAAATTTTAGTGTGAAAAATTTCCTGGATTTGCATAATAATTCATTAAATAATAATAATAACATTTAAACAAACGTTATTCATTTAAAATACTCAAAATAAACTATAATTTATTGAAAATATTTTTTTTCAAATCAAATAAAACAAATTATATATTGAAATGTTTCCGTTGAATTTATTTATAAATTACTTATTCTGTTATCAATTCAAATAAATTTTATAGATAATAGCTATGCTACTATTACTGTGAAATGCTGGTCACCAAAAATTAGCATCACACAAGTCCAATAAACCGTAAAATTACTAGATAATAAAAAACAATTTAATAAATATGTTGACTGCAAAGAAACTCCAGTAACTATTGTTTGTTAAAAATCATTGCACGTGTACTTCTTTTTTTTAATCTCAATTTTATTTTAGCAACATAAATATGTACTTGAAAGTGGGAAATAGCTCACATGACACACACTTTTTTAAAAGTTTTTTTATAAACTAGTATCACAGGTTTTGAAAGTATTATTATAAATGGGATATATGGGATAAAAGTATAATTAGACATGGAACATAGAATTCCGATAGTCATTTTCTATTTCAAAATTCCAGGAGTTTGCATTCAATATGGTTTAGGATGTAAATAGAGAAAATACATTCATTGCATATGTTTTTATAAATTTCCTGACTTGTTTATTAAATTTGATTAAGTCACTTCAAATTATACAGTTAAAATTTTGAATGTTTCTACAGAACAATATTTGGCGTCAGATGAGAATTATGCACTCCCCATTTTGCATAATTTACTTTTCTATAAATTTCAAATTTCATCACTGATTTCTTTTCCATTGACATTGTATTTATTAGAAAGCTTGACTATGAATCAGTAAATATATCAAATCCATCGATATATTTACTAATTAATAGTAAAGCTTTTTAATAAATACATTTTCTATAAATGTTTTTTTAAAATTTTTTTATTGTATGCATGCGGGTAGTACTAGGACAGTCCTATTGAAAGATAATAAATTACAGATATTAGTTCGTATATATATAAACCCCCCATGGATTCATCCTGCCTACGCGCCTGAGCGTATATTTCATAAATTTCTACTTTTTATCATTTCGCAAAGATGAGCACCAATTATTGTTTAATAAACAAAGTATTGAGAAAAAAATTATTTCAGCTAGAGAGATCCTTCTGTGTCAGGAGGGAAATTTCTTAACAACGTGAAAAATACAGATTTTTAAGAAATTGAATAATAATATTTGAAAAATAATGAGCTTCTTGGCATATTAATTTCCATAAAATAATCCTCTTTTGAAACCAAGAAATCAAATATTGTAATCCAAAAATTTAATACTAATAGATCAAAAATACAATTCATCGCAAAAATAATTTTTTTGAATTAGATGAGTGTATTTATCGTATAAATCGGATGTTAATCCCAAATTTGCAAACTGCTGATCGACTGACCATCGGGGTACGTGTAACTCATCACACAAAATACGTTCATAGGAAGTTGCTATTATGTTATAAAAGATGTAATAATACGAAAAATTGTTAATAATGTTGGGTATTTGTTACAAGTTGGTACTAGTTTCTGACTCCTCGGTGTGCTTATCAAAATAAATCGAACAACTCAACCAAATAACTTTTATTCAAATTACAACAATAGTTTACAACAACCTTATATTCACATGATTTTCAATGACACTTAAAATCTGACAATTTTCAATAACGATATCAATCTGGACAGTTCTCAATTTAAATTTTTATTCTCTCGAGCTGTGATAAGTCTTTTGATGGACGATCTCCCTTCTAGTACACTAAGAATATAATACTATGGGTTCGCCAAAGTTATGTTTACTTTATTCTAACCTTCGAAATTTCTAACTTTTCTTCGACCAACTTGCAATTTTACTAGTTTGTCGCTCTCATAATTGAATTCTCTCTTCCTTTTTTGAATTAATTTACTCTAAGGACTCCTCTTGAATTTATCAATTTCATTTACTAATTTGTCCATTTTGAGGGTTTCGAAGTTTTCACGTAGCTCATTTGCTTAGGAGAAAAATTTTTATATACTTTAAATTGAGGTTGGGTTCCCTTTCATCTCGGATTTCCCTTTATTTTTTAATTTACTTAACTCTAATTATATAATTTTGTTGACAACTCGGGTTTCCCACACTGCTCGGGGTTTCTATTCGCTCCAGTTATCCATTAGCTAATTAATTTTTAATTAATTTTAATTTTATTTAAATATTTTCTTTTTCTTTTTATTATATTTGGATTCGTTTGATCATTTGGCATCCATCAATACCAGTTTCCCACGCAAATATTAATTTAATATTTTTGATTTTTAAATTAATTTTTGAACTTTAATTATTTTGAATTTTGATGTTTTTATTTATTTACACTTAGTTTTTATGCTTTATGTTTTTATTTTTTTTGACTGTTTTGACAAACCTCCAACAATATTGACCCTTAGTTGAAAGGTCAAAATATCACGTAACATAATTAGTAAATATCATAATTTCATACTTTTCTCATATTCGTCATTCTATCCCATTGGCTTTCGAGTAACAATATTTATGCTTCTTCATGAGTCCATGTAGTGATTGTTTATTTTCAGAATTAAATGAATTAAATCTAATGAATTTTATTTATGAGCGGATATTAATAAAAAACAACTTTGCTTAAATATTATAATAATTTTTAATTGAATAAAAGTATTTTGCGTATCCACACTTTCTTTATTTCAAATATCAAATAATTATGATTTGACTTCTAAAAGTAATTCATCAAATATATCAGTTTGTTGAAGATTATGAAATTCAAATCATTCAAGAAGATTCACATAGAATTTTATTCAATTTTCCGACACAAGAGTAATTTTTCTAGTACTCAGTTATATAATTTTTCAAAATTTTGTAATTTCTTAAAATATTGTACTTTACTTCCTTCGAAAGTGAAATTATTGTTTCCACCTAAAAACAAATTAAAAAATAGTCAATGAATTTTATTTTTGTCATTGTTATATTGCACTAACAAATTAACTCGGCTTCGTTAGGGATTCGAAAACGCATGTAATTTCTCATATTTATTTTTGAACTTGTATTGAGTTTCTAGTCGGAATTCTGTTGAAGTTCGTTTATGCTTGGACAATTAAAGGTTTCCGCTTTGTTTCGAAATTAAATAAAATCTAGAAACCAAAGTGGATCGTTAAACAGTTCTCACTGGTAAACGAACTCGCTCTACCAAATTATAATCTGGACGTTAAACTCGACTATCCCATAATATTTTCATTATACCTTACTTGAAAATCACGATATTTTGATTTTTTAATGTATGTATGTAGAAGATTTCCTCAAATTAACGAATTTATGAATGGTAGCAGAATTACGCCCTATTTCATTTTATTTTGTCCAATTAACTCGGATTTATTGACTATCACGACATGATTATTTAATATGCATTTCACATATTAATTGCACAAGTTAAAACATGTTTATTTGGTAGTGGCCACCTGGTGGCCCTAAACTTGTGTTTCCAACACCCGTAATCAATTAACCGAGTACTCGTTGATTTTCATGATTTTTGCATTACTCGATTAACCGGATAATTCCGTCGAGTAACCGAGTAGTTTACTTAATATATATAAATTTTTTTCAAGCAAAAAAATAAACGTTTTGTTTTTGTTTAAAATTACCAAACGATTCTGCAATTTCGGAAAGTTCAAGCAATAATGAAGGTGATGAGCCAGAGTGTCTGAAAGCATACAAGAAATTACAAAAGTGTATTTCTTCTTTTACGACACGGATACAACAAAATTCGCAGAATTTATGCTTGGAAAAGGAATGTAAGCTACTGGAAGTAAAAAACGAACAACTTGAAAAATTGTGCAACGCATTATTGACAATAAAATCAACCTCCACAGCCTCCGAGCGAATCTCCTCAGTAGCTGCACTTTGAAGACAAAAATCCGAAACAGAATGAGCCCGGATACCTTAATTGCCTTAATTTTTCTTAAATATTATTTTTTAAATAAATAATATGTATTAAAACAAATTTTGAATGTATTTAATAAATTTTATTAAATACTATTTTTTAGTTTTAGTTTCAAGTATGGTAACCGAGTAACCGAGTAATCGATCAATTTTTTCTACAATACTCAAATAACCGAGTAGATATTTTTAAATCATCACATCATTTTATCCTATAATTTAACCGCCCGTTCACATTATTCGATTTTCTTTTAATAAAATAATAAAATTTTATTTATAATTTAAATATTTTTCCCAAAATAAGACCCCCATAATATAAAAAAAATTGTGACTACTATAAAGAAAGGGATTTGACATTTGCCCAGAAAAAGAACTTGCCAAAATAATGAAAAAAGAGAGATGGATAAAAATCAAAAAATTCGCATAAACCTAATTTATTCTTAATTGGGAGTTTTTTTAAATATTGATCCAATTTAAAAATTTTTTTTCCAATTTATTTAGGTTTTGTATTAGAAGTATCCCTGTAAATTTAATGGCATTTGGATGTAAATTGAGGCCATGCATAAAATAAACACATAACACTCACAAAGTTTGAGAAATATTGATATAGATACGAGTGTATCTCATATGTACAAGTTAGTCTTATGTTATCCTATAATAAAAAAAGAATTTTTGGAATATTTTAATTACGATTTTTTATAAACTTAGTATACATTGGAGTGGTACACCTCACTGGTTAAGAACTCTTGATATGGAGTTAAATATTTATTAGAATTTGAAAATTTTCATTATACATCTAAAATTTTTCCAATGTCCAAATAAATCTAAATAAAATACCTTGGTAAAACTAATAATATATGAATCCAAACAAAAAAGAGATTTATAAAATATCCAAATCAATTAAAATCCCCGTTTCTATGCCTGGATTAGTAAAACAAATTATTCATCTTCTACTCTATATCAGATTCTCTGATTGCTACATCAGTCGAACAATGCCTTATATTGAACAGCAGATATTACCCGCAAATGGAATTTGATAATTAAAAACCTCACCATTCTTTTTATTTATTAAAATTTATTGCAATTAAATTTCTTATTTACACATTTTTTTGATAAAAATTAGAATATTATTTCGTTTTACAATGTTTGTAATTTTTATTTTTCTTAAGTCACTGAAGATTGTAAAATGGGAAAGAAAGTGGATGAATATTAATAATTAAATTTCAATTCTGATTGGTTTGCTGTTTAAAATTTAATTGTTTCTTTGAAATGATATTATTCCTTCTTTTAATGATATTTTTCATTTTCATTTTTAGTAAATTTTTCTGGCCATTTCATTTGGAGAATTTATTATCAATAAAATCTTTATCTATATCAGCGAAGCGTTTTGATGTGGCCTGGACAAAATTTTAAACATCAAATCAATAATTGTCTTTTTTAGAATTCATATTCGAATTAAGCATGTTTTTAATTTAAAAAATTGATTCTAAGTTTACTTGAATCGTAAAAACGAGTTATATTTATTTAAATGAATTTATTGTGGCCCGTGATAGTATTTTTCTGAAAATTTGGCCCTTCGTTTGATTTGGGTTGGCCACCACTGATCTATATCAATAATAAGTTATTTTCATTTCCAATTTAATTTCTTTTTATTCTTTTACAGCAGTGCTTTCCAACGTTTTTTGGGTTGCGGCACATATTTAGAAAATATGAAAATTTTCACTGCTAACCTAAAAGTTCTTATATATTTTTAAAATCTATTTGTTATTATTTATTTATTATAGTTAGCACTGATTCTGACTCGCCGGGCTCTGTATCTTAATTGATCAAATAAAACCAACACAAGATAATTAATTGAAATTCAATCAAAATCTTTACACTTTTAATTTGCAGTGGGAAACTACCTTTATTTACCTATCAACTATTCAACTGTTTATTTGGTTGTGACATTAAGTCAGAGTCTGCTTCGCTCTTCTTGTTTGTTAATTATTTCGCTCTTCGACCAACTGGCAATTAGTTGTTAGTGTTATTCTTTTTATTAGGTTTCACTCGTTCAAATAATTCAGTTAATTAAGATCAAAGCAATTTAACAAGAGACATTTTCTTTGCGTAATTTTAGTTTGAGAGGAAATAATTATTTTATTTTGTCAATTACTGCTCGGGGTTTCCACTTGGCTTGGGTTTCTCATATGGCTCGGATTTCCTACATGATTCGGGTTTCACACATAGTTTCTAAATTATTTATTTATTTTAAATTAAATACTTTCGTACATCTTTTTCACTATGTATTTCGATAGCATCACTATCATCATCAGTTTACCTACATTCACTAGGGAATAACTATACAATATTGATAATTTATAAACAAATTATTAAATTTATAAATTTTTAAATTATAAATAACAATTAAAATAATTATTTTCAAAAATAATTTTCAGCAAACAATTATTTTACACTTTTAAAATTCTTTAAAAATATTATTTTAATTATTTTTTAATTATTTAACTATATAATTATTTAATTATACAAAAACTTAATTAAAAACATTCAACACACACGTATTCACTGCATTCTGCACATTGATTTTAAGATTAAAAGTTCTTATCAATAATGCTTCATATATCACACGCTCAAAACGATTATCAAACTTTTTAAATAAGATTTTAAAATCCGACATTCCTAATTCTCTCATACAGACTTTATTGTGATCCTTAATATTGGACACTCCCTTCGGTCGACAGTGTTCTTGAACTCGAGTACAGAGATGACGGGAAGTCTCTCCAATGTATGTGGCATTACACCCATTACATGTGAATTTATAAACGAGATCCGAACACAATCCAACAGGCGTTTGAGATTTACTAACAAACATACTGCGTACTTTACACGATTTCGAAACAATTCTATAATTCAATTTACCCAGCTGTTTACTTATCTTTCTTTTGAAATCTATATATCCTTCATAATACAGCAATACCATCGTATATTTTGGCCCATCTTGTTTGTTAGTATCAATACTCATATTCACTACATTATTTGACATATCAGTCAATTTACATTCATTCATACTACGATCCTTAGCATTATTCATACATTTATCAACAGTCTTTTTCAACGTTAACAATAAAACCCGTTTTGAGTAGCTATTCCTCACCAATAATTCAACTAATTTATCTAGACTTTTTACTGAGTTTTTAAAAGTGGAAGATAAGAACCATCATCGATAAACCAATCCTTTCACCATATTTATTTTATATTTAAATTCACAAAAACTCTCTGGGGTAGTATAAAAGCCAGTATCTGTTGGTTTTCTTTAAATTTCTGTCTCATATTGTTCATCTTTACGTTTAATTAACAAGTCAAGAAATGCTATGGATGAATCCTTCTCAGTTTCACATGTGAATTTAATGTTCTTATGCAATCCATTTATGTAATGTAAAAACGTTTTCACATGTTCCTTATTTTTAAATATTAGAAAAATATCATCAACATATCTTTTATTCACAATTGGTTTTTCATATTGAAAAGAAGCAATTTTCTTTTAATTGAATTTATTGAATATCTTTTTCTAAGGACCTCTCATTGATTTTATGTTATTATATGTATTCATCTCAACATTTGCCATTCATGCATACTCATTTTCTCGAAGTACGTCAGTTTTTAATTTTTTCAAATTTTTTAATTAATATATTAATTTTTAATTTTTATAAGTTTTGCATTTTTTCGATTTGCACATTTCTTTACACATCCAAATTTCTTTTCAGCTAGTCTATAAGAACCCCAAAATATTTATCATTAGTAACTAATAATATTCTAATTCCAATACTCTGATTGTCATATAATATCCAATGGATGGAAAATTAAGGTCACAAAATTATTGAATTAATGGATCATGTAAAATATTTGCCCCAAAAAATTTCATGAAAAAAATTCCCTCAAATTTTTATTAATATAACAATAAAAACATTTTTCTATAACAGTAGTAGGATGTGAGGACTCCGGGACACTTTCAAGTCATCCCAATGTCCAGATCAAATATAGGTCAATTGGATCATTTATTTATTTATTTTTATAATTAAATTTTTATTTAATTACTTCTATTTAATTTTTTAATTTTATTAATTAATTATTTTATTATGTTTTTTGTTTTAATTAATTACTTTAGTTAATTTTTAATTAATTATTTATTTATTTTTTTTTAAAAATTAATTTTTAATAAATTATTTATTTATTATTATTTTTTTATTAAATTAATTTTTAATTAATTATTTATTTATTTTTATTTTTTAATAAATAATAATACTAAAATAATTTACCGTTCTTTCCTGCCAACATGGCACGTAAAATTAAATTTTGTTCTCTGTCCATTTTGAAAATTAGCGATTTGAAAAATTGATTTTGTAAAAATATTTTTTAAAAGTGACGAATTTGAAAATTGTAAATACTTATATAGAAAATAAATATTTTCCTGTCCAATCAAAATCAAGGAAGGGGTAGGAAAAGAATAAATATATTACGTTGCAGTATTTTAAAACTTCAATATATTTTAAAAACACATTTTGACGCTAAAGTTGACTTATTTAACAAAGACATAATACAACTAAAATTATTAGATTAAAGATTCAATAGTTAAAACAAAATATATGAGATACGGAATACATTAGATATTTGAGGGTCAAATCTTCTAGAAAATTATAACTATTCATTGATGTATTTATCAACAAAACATCAAAATAGATTTAAAGAAAAATTCAATATTTAAAAAAAAACGAGTGGGTAAAAAAAACTGGTCGAATGATGACTGGTCGAAACTCGATAGATCAAAAAATGGATCTTGTGTTAACTGGTCAAAACATTGATCGAAAATATAAAATTTAAAGTCAAACTGGTCAAATAGCTGTAGCCAGTCTAAAAAATTTAGACTGTCTACAAGAAGAATTTCAACCAGTTGCACAAAAAAGTCAAACTGGTCAAATCTTTTCAATCTATTGTGTTTTTAATTTCAATCTGAATTTTGATCTATCATAATTCGACCAGTTGTACCTTTTCAATCACAGTTAATGTTATTATGTTGGCTATTGTTATCACTTTTTTCTGATAAAATTATGCCCCAAAAGTTTTTTTTGCTTTATTTTCATTGGTTGATGTTATCAGTTTGACTCTGTCCGAAAGTGATCATATTAAGCAGCCTCCACTGTAATGGAGTTTGTAGAAACAATGATCGCTATAACAATAACCACTTCCATCAAGGAGGTCTTGATTTTTAAGCAAATAAGGGTTGTTTAAAGTCATCAGTGAAGTTAGTTCTATTGCAAATGACAAAAATGTATTTCATATTTATTCAGGCTATAAATGCATAATAAAACAAATTATAGAAATAAAGCAAACTTTAAAGGATTCAACACTTTTGTGACTTTTCGACACATTCCAATTTCTTTGGCGGTCTTCCACGGCGTCTTTTGGCTGGTTGAATATCTGAATCATATTCTGGGGGTCCTTGCTCTACATTTGTGAGCAAAGTTTTGGTTTTGATTTGAGTTGTGATTGGTTGATACTCCAAAGCCTTCAATGCAAGCCTTGGACGACCTCTTTTCCGTTTCTCTCCAATCGGAACAGTCTTTGCTAAATTTGGAATGGTAACAAATTTGAGTCGTGCCGATAAACCAATTACATGTTTGCAAATGTAGTTTTTTGATACGCAGGACATGAACACCTAGCATTTTTCCAGTTGTTTTCGTTTGTATTTGTCAGAAATTCAACTTGCCAAATTGAGAAATGTGTACGATGATATTGGTCAAATGATTCAAAATCTGATGATCTGATTGCATCACAATAATTCTGAACTGAATTACTGTTTGCCTGAAAAGTTGATTTTTGGCTTTTGAAAAAGAACTTCTGGGACCTAATACTATTCTTCTGAATGATAACAGTCTCTTTTAACCAATTATATGCTGCTGTGAAATCTTTTGTATGTATGGTTGGTTCATTGACAACAATCTTTGGATGATTGGGTGAATTAGGATCTCGTTTTTGTGACCAGCTTTTGGTAACTCCAACTGCTTTTGTAAGGAATTCGCCTAATGGTATTCTAACTCTAAACGTTTCTTCTTTCTTGAGAGTACTGTTGATTGCTTCCAAGCCATTGTTTGTTGAAGGACTATCTTCTAAATAACCTTCATACCAGCCAACATGGCGGACAAGCCATTCATTGTTGAAATATTGGAGAAACATTTTCATGTATTTCTGAATGAACAACTTGGTGGCAACATTGAGGTTATTGCAATTTAATAATTTAATATTTTTACAAATAAATTTCATAAACATTTTAATTAAGATTTTCCCCAAAGTAATAATATTAAGGGCTAGTACGTGGTAGGATGCTGAGTAATTTAATTAATGTCCTCTGTAATTAATTTAAAGGCCAAAGTTAATAAAATGAATTCCAAAATTTAATTTAAATATGGCCAAACTAATATTACCCCTTAAATAATTAATTAAAAATTAATTTAAAAAATACATAAATAAATAATTAATTAAAAATTAATTAAAAAACAAATAAATAATTAAATAATTAATTAAAAATTAATTTAAAAAGAAATCAATTAAATAACTTAAAATAATGATATAATATAATGATATAATTAATTAAATGTAATAAATTGAAAATTAACTAAAGTAATTAATTAAAACAAAAATCGTAATAAAATAATTAATTAATAAAATTAAAAAATTAAATAGAAGTAATTAAATAAAAATTAAATTATAAAAATAAATAAAAAAATGATCTATATGACCTATATTTGATCTGGACATTGGGATGATTTGAAAGTGTCCTGGAGTCCTTACATCCTGCTGCTTATAACTACTCTCAAAAATTTCTCCATAATAATAATATTATTTAGAATATTCTAATAATTGTTTGAATGGATTCATAATAAACAATTTTCGAAAGTTATTTATTATGTTTAATTTTTACATTCATTATAATACATGTAACAGCAATTTAAAATAAGCCGGGTCCATTAGACCCAGGCGGTATTTTTAAGAGCATTTTATTTTGGTAGAAATTTTGGTAGAAATTTTCTTTCTACGTGAATTCAAAGGCATATTCCTGGATATATTCTCTATTTACATCTCGTATACCCTTAAACTTCAGCTTGCTCTTATTCCAATAAGATTCTATATCCACTTTCAGGATCCACAAAGAAATTATATCCCGCTTCACGAATCCTAGGGATATTCTACCCATTTATCAGAATTTAATAAAGTTCCCGAGAGACTTACACACTGCATAATTAGACATACAATCGCAGAAGATTGATTTTCGATTACTTCGATATATATTTTCGTGGGCACAATGTTTGTATCCACAACTCTGAATACCCATTACTAGAATTTCAGGACTTCTTCCTCGATTATATTAAAATAGAGATTCATCAACTTCATATATTATACCCTTCTCGCCTAATCTTATTGGGTTTGCGTGAACATATTTTCTGCAAATGCTACGAATATATTTGAATTACAGTAGACATAGAAAGATCTGCCCGTATGGAGTCTACATGACCAAATGCGAGTTCATCAGCAATCTCAGTACAATCGCCAGATCAAGTGCATATGCTTTCGTGGGAACATTGACTGCTGGAGCAAAGATTTCTATGATCGCTTTCAATGTCGTTTTCGATAAAAACTTTATGCAAATTATATTCGTGTACCTAAAATTATAAAATGCGATAATGGATTACAAAAAAATAAATAATAATTAAAATCATCAATATATATTTTATTGATTTCGTTTTAATTTATTATGATAAAGATATTGAGTTAAGTGAAATTAAGGCCGTTTCAATTTATGAAAATTGGGAAATAATATTAATCGACCTTGACCTCAAAGTAGTTTGTGCAGAAGAAATCAACATTAAAGGAAAGTCTTTACCTCACAAGACTACAACATTATGAAATTGAATCATAACAATATGTTCTAAATTAGGTCCTTTTATATTATCGTCGAAAATTAAGAACAGAATCGAAAATGATTTTCATATTGACCTAGGCAGAAACTATTAAAGGGCTCTTGAATAATGCAAAAAATATTGGAAGTATAGCTTTACGCAAACCACTTTTATCAAAAAATAAGTAAAGCAGAATTTGGTTAAAATTGTTGCTAAAAATCTGAATCGTTCCGAGAAAATATATTCTTTGAAGTGTTTAATTCGAATCTAATTAACTGAACTCTGATTGAAAATGATGTATGGCATCCGCTCAATCAATGCTCGCAGTAAAAACGGAAAAGTATAGTCTGACTAATGAAATTGGCAGCATTTTCAAGCCACGGAACTGATCAATTAGTAGAAATTTAAGAGTAACGCTGAGCTAGACTGTGAAGAAACAATGATTGCAATTGATGTGTAGAAAATTCTAAGTTTGCGATATCAGAAATGAAACTATCAACATTAAATAATGGTTGGAAGTGAAGCTTGCCTAAGTGCGTTTCACCTACAAATTCTTTTGTTCATAATTCAGTTGAGTATTTCTATGTAATCACATTCACTTAAAGTTGAGGAAATAAAGGTTTGATTAATTTACCAGCATGAATAATAAAGATGAATAATAAAGATGTAATTTATGGATGAATATGTAATAATGAAAGATGTTTTAAATGAAGGTACTAAAGATCAAAAAGAAAACTGAAGATGACGATTAGACGCCACCAGCACTTAATTAATGCTACAAGTTTTCGAATGACTAGTAATCAAACTAGATATAAAACAGTGTTTGTTCCTTTCATTGGAAAGACAAAGATTTGTTAGATAAACCTATGAAGACACTACGAAAATCGTACCATTCAATAATTTGGCCAGTGTTAGCCATGAAAGTATTTTGATCCAGTCTCTTACAGAGTGGAGTTTATGTTTTCAGCGTAAATAATTTGCACTTTAGATGTTCGTGTTTATATTGTTTTAACTGATGAGTTTGAAACTAATAAGTAACAACAAATTGCAATAAAAACATACAACATGCTTGAAGTTTGTTGCCATTATATCAACGAGTTCGAATAAAATTCAAATCGCAAAGATTCGGGTGCAAAGCAATTAAAAATCAAAGTTAAAAATTAAAATTAATTAATTAATTAAAAATTAATTAAAATTCGAAAAGTATATTTCAATAAAAAAAACTTAATAAATAAATTTAAAAAAATTAAAAACCAATATTTCCTGGGGAAAATATATGAGCGAATAGCAAACAAAAAGAATAAATATGAGTATAATACTTTTACATTTATCAGTCCCTAGGTGACATAATTACAAAAATGCAAACTAATTTATTAAATTCTTGTTGAAGACATTAATCATTTTAGTAATAAAACAAATTTTCCAAAGTCCGATAGATATAAAAGAGGCCGGTCAAGAGATGACAGTGGTAAAATATTTATTTATTTCTCTCAGTCATTGGGTTTGGTAAAAGCGATATATATTGATTAATGTCAAAGTCAGACCTTTCTAAACGAAGTCAGATTCATAAATAAAGTATTTTGATATGGTTTTTTGTGGGATAGTAGTTAAGCACTGGGATTGCAGTTAAATATAATAGCTAGTGAAACCAAAGGGAATAGTGATTACTGGCAACTGATCTATTAAACATAAGAAATTATTGTTATATTATGGTAATCCTAAGCTTTCAGTCAATTTTCATACATTACTGACATCAACCTAAGATTTTATCATCAAGAATGTTATTATATGTAAATGTTAATAAATAAATGTTATCTGTTTATTTACAGTATTGTTTCTTTGAGTGACAGCCTAACCATCAGCTAGGTAACGGATGCCCAAAATGACAAATCCGACATTGAATATATGAATAAAAGTTACCCATTAATTTCCATGATAACATTTTATTATTAAAGAAATTTTCTAATTCCTATTCTAAAGTTTCAATTTTTAATTATTTTGAGTTTATGTAATTTAATTTTATGAATTTAAAATTTTCGATAAAAGTACATTGAGAGAAACTTTCATAGGAGTGAGCTGGACAAGTTAGAAATAAATTAAATGTTTATTTTCACAATTTTTCAATTTTGTCTGCAATTAACAATAACCACAGGGGGTTGTTATATTTGTTGACAGTTGAGAATAAATTATTTATCAATCGATGAATAAATATCAATTAATAATTATTCTCATGGAGATTATCTTCAATGGCATAATTGTTTCGAAAAAAAATTCTGAAAAAATTCGTTCGAGAATTCTTACATTGAAACTTGAAAAATAATTGAAATTTTTATAATTCAAACCGATATTGAAAATCAGTTGTTTTTTCCTGATTCCAGTAACTGGTTGTTGTTATGTCTGTATTATCAGTGAATAATAATAATAATAATAATAATAATAATAATAATAATAATAATAATAATAATAATAATAATAATAATAATAATAATAATAATAATAATAATAATAATAATAATAATAATAATAATAATAATAATAATAATAATAATAATAATAATAATAATAATAATAATAATAATAATAATAATAATAATAATAATAAATAATAATCGAAATTTATCTAGTCAATGAAATACAAAACTATTTTATGAAATATTAAACTTTTTTTTAAATTTTATTTCAATTTTGATATTTGAGAAAAGATCAACCAATCAAAGCTGACAAAAAATTTGAATAAAATAATAAATTCTACTCTAAAATGATCAAGATTGTGCTAAATCCGAAAGATTTTTGTACATCAACTCAGTAGACTTAACTATATACTTATTATTTTATAATGGAAATAATTGTGCCTCTTCAAATCGTTTATTAGGACTTTCGATTTTAATCGAAATAGGAAGTCTATATTTAATTATGCTGGTCATTACCCCCTTTGGTTTGAGTAATTTATTTTGTATGAGCAATATTTTAAGTCGAGAATTTCTTGTAGAAAATATGTCTTTCCAGCGACTATTAAAACAATGTCGACTCTGAACAAGAGCATGCATGCATAATCTTTAATAACTGGTGATAATTTTTTGTCTGGATTTTTTTCTTCTGAAATTGATTGGCTAGAGTATATGGCAGTAGACTTCGATCAATACTGCAATGTTGTGTGCCAATCATTTGACAGCCAATGATTAGGATTGAAAATTGATGTCAATTTTTATGTTAAGGCTATCCTCTGTTTCCAGGAGAAGATGAAGGAGATCAGTTGGCGTGTATAATCGAAGTGTTGGGGATGCCACCAGCATCATTGCTGGAAATCAGCAAACGAAGTCGAGTATTTTTTACAAGTCGTGGCTTTCCTAGATATTGTGTCATTGAAACAGATTACAATGGTCAGTGTGCGATTAAACCGGGCAAAAGTCGACGAGGAAAAGTGAGAGGCCTACCCGGAAGTAGAGATTTACAAACGGCTTTGAACTTGTTAGATGATAACCAAATCGAAAATTCCGAATATGAAAGCAAGCTCGATTTTCTAGATTTTGTCAAGTCATGTTTAATGTGGAATTGTGAGGATAGACTGATTCCAAGAGAAGCACTTCGACACAATTGGTTACGGCGACGGCTACCAAGGCCTATGTAAATTGCAATCCTTTAAATGCCAAATGTTCAGAATGGTTAATAAATATTGAACTGCCAATTATTAACAATTGTTTTTGAAATTTCAATTAAAATTATTTCGAAACCTTTTGTTGATGTTTAAAGTTAAAAATCTTTATCATTGAATTCCAAATCAGTTAATTATAAAAGTTTAGGTAAAATGGATATTTTAAAGGAGCTTAAAAAAGGAAATAACCAAAATTACATTAATGTTAAAATAATAAATGCTTCAGTTATTTTACAATTAGTTGAATATGATTTCTCTTAAATACGTCAACTAAAGGTTCTACACTGGGATCGAGCCTTTTGATTTTTACAGAGTTTGTAGCAAGAGGTGTCAGAAAGGCAAATTATTATTAATGCCGAGCACCAGTGCATAATTAATATACAGCAAACTGATAGTGCGAGACCGTATTATAGATCTCCTACCAATTTAGATTATAATTACCAGTATACCATTTTAGCTATGAGGGTATAATCATTGTCACTTTTGTGATTTTTATTTTCAAAATTTTTTTTTATTCTTTTTGGTTTTTGTTAATTTTGAAGATTTTTTGCTTCTTTAGTTTTATTCTTATTCTCTAAACAACTTTTTGTTGTATTTTTTGTTGTAAGATATTCTAGTTTTTCCATCTTGTCTAATTGATCTTGACTTTGTTTCACTTTTTCCTCTAGTTGGGTTATGGTTTTTTGCAAACCATTCGTACTTTTATCTTTTGTACTGATTTGGTTGTTGTTGTCCAACTGGATGCTCTCCATTGGGCTGTTTATAGTTATTTGTTGACAATTTTGTGAAACGATTCCTATTATGAAATTGTTTTCTTTTTCTGCTTGGGAGTTATCCTCTCCTTAGTCTTTCTAAAACCACATTGTTTCCTTTCAAAAATTTTGTTTTTCATTTGAAACGTTTTCTAACCACCATACTTTCTAGTCATTTGACGGCCAAGTTATTGAGTCATTATAGAAGGTATATGAACGCATCTGAATTCGTACAGTTTCAATTTTTGCCATGACAGTTAATAAATACATAAATTTTTATTTCCCTTTAATAAATTTTCTTTAAAATGCATTTTATATGCATTAATTTATTTTTGCAACGGTACCTTCTTATCATTCGTCAGAGGATAAAAACAAAAAATATTATACTTTCTTGTCATATGAATTTGGTAGCTTAATTTCTTGAAATGGACTATGACTTTAAATTTATTCGTTTTAACATGGCAACTATTCTAGGACCCAATACTACGATCTTCTGAATAAGTGCTTCTGCTATATAATGTAATATTAATAGTATTATTCTTTTAAAACACTTTTCTCAAATCAAGTTAGGATAGTAGTTTATTTTTCCAAATGAAATTAATAAATTTAATAAGAAAACAATCACGAAAGGGAACTGGATTGAAACTATTATGTATTTACGATAAAACAATGTGAAAACTTTTATTAGAATGTACTAAAAATATAATTTCCTTAAGTTCATTGGGTCTCAGAACTGAAGCAGGGTTAAAGAGTGATACGTAATCATATTGTTGGCGTATGTGGGGAAAGAAAGATATACACCCTTTACTATCCCACCAGTCAAGCATCAGTAGTCCGATTGGATGTTTTCCCATACATACTCCAAATGATTGTTAGCATATTCCCACGAATGAGCCCGTGGCGATGGTCCACGTTGGTGCTGCTCACACGGATCGGAAAGAGTTAGCAGGTGAGCTCCTGCCTTAGAACTACTCCTAACCCTTTCTCGGTTCGGGTCCTACGGTGCCTTAGGAGGTCTTACCCATACATCATTCAGTCCGCCCCTGGTCCGAAGGGTGCGACATTCAAGCATCTACTATCTCTTCAAGGTCCTTTTCACATGCAATTCAACCATAGTCAATCATACATAAACTCAACACAATCGAAGAAAACCGAACAGCTGTATTAGAGCGAAAAACACCAAAATACACTCAGAATTATTCAAATAAATACACAACATTAATATTTGCACAAAATGACGTCACTCCTTCAAGTTCGTTCACATTAGCATGAGAGTCGAGATTTCGAGGGGAAATTTATCACGAAAATGCTTCTCCTTCTGCGAGCATCTCGTCAATGTCGACGGGCAACCTACGATCTGCAAGGAATTTGATGTTGTCGGCCGGGACTACCCGGAACACTTCTTTTGTCGGAATACAATGAGTGGTGGTAATTTCTTGGATGGTTGATTTCGCTGCGAATAGGGAAGCTTCCAGCGCCGCCATGGCGTCCCTGCGTTTCTGGTTCTTCTCTGAACGCGTTAGCCGCTTACGCTTGCGATGAGGAATTGTAGTTGCCGCTGGGGGCTGAGTGGAGTGTGACACGAGTATGGGAGCCAAGATAGGGTCCGATGAACCGCCAGCCATAGGTCGATAACCAGAGAGAGCTGGGGCGGGAATTGGTGGTAAATGGGGCCCATGCCCTTTGCAATTGGATGCGGGCGACGATTCAGCTAATTGGTGGTGCCCGGGGAACACATTAGTCCCATCTTGTATTGGGTATTGGCGAACCCGCTTCGCGATTTCCGATTCGGAATACACTTGGTGTAGTGCCTCTGATTGGGCTTTTATGGTTAGCCGCTGGCATCTACTCTCTTCTAGGAGACTGTCACGGCAGTGCTCCAGACGAAGTATTTTGCTCTTCTCCTCCTTCATTTGTGGTGGGGAGAACCACGTTCCCTCATAGAGGTCAATCCTCTTCTTCAATTCCCCGATATATAAATGTAGCTGTGCGATATCTGCATTTTTATCGGCACAGGAAAAGCAAGGACGGAGGTTTTTTCCCGAACTAGTTGAAGTATTCATCTAAAGATTGAAAAAAAATTTTTATTTTTAAATTGTAAAATTCGCTGGAGTATTATTTGCATTTTCGAATGCGAAACTTAAAATTTTTCCCAATCGAGCTGTTCGATAGTGATCTACAAATCCGCACCGTTGGTCGATACTCACATTCATTCAATCTCAAACATTCAAATTAACTCATCAAAAGAAAACGAGGAATGTTCAAGGGCTGAATTAGTTAAATTAGATCTGGTCTTTACATTTGATTTCGGAATATGCTGTCTATGTAAAATACGCTATTTCGCTCGTCACTACTAGTTCCACCCCCGTTACTACATCCCTTAACATTATTGATCAAAAGCTCCTCATTACTGTGCGTCGAGAAGTTCATATGCGCGCCACGTTATGGCGAAACTAATTTAATGACTCTCGAAACTAGTTGTATCTTCTCTAACCGAGTATTGTTACAAAAAACCTCGTGATAGTGTACTACAAAAATTTCATTGTTAATTAGGTCTTTATCATTTCAAACCACGCGCCATACCCGTCGTTATAGTGACGCTTGCCTGTGTGTGATTACCTAACGGCATTTTTGCTTATGTGTGCTAGTGCGACTCTTCAGACAGATTTGCAGGTGTGTACTTACTGAACAATTTTATACTTGTAGTTATATTAGGTGAATATGTGACATTTGGATTCCGATATGATGTAACCACTCTGGGTGTATTGCGCCTCACCTTGCTAGCTCAGAGAAAAATTTACATCATCGCCTCATCGTTCTGTAATCAAATTTATTACTACTGTCGCATATCGATTCTTATGTGGCGTTGAGCGTAGTTGGCTAGTGTGCAGATAGATTGGTATCTTTCATTCGACGTAATATGGATCTGTATTTACTTTACTTAGACGGGTAGTGACATCAATTTTATCGTGAGAGCAGAACTAATTTATCATGAGTGGACGATCAACCAAGAATTGTCATTAAGTAAGTTTGATTCAATTATCGGGTTTTCCTTCACAATGATTACTTACGATAACGATCGTCAACCTATGCGCTTGACAATTCCTATCTTATCTTTCTCGTGGAAACACCATCAATTTTCTACTACGATCGGCTCGACACTGACTGAAGTTACTCGAGGATTGTCCGATAATGCTGGCAATTAGTTTCTCATGTTGGCAGTGAGTATATCGATAGCTTATCCTGATTTATTTACTCTATTTTCAGGCAGGAAATTCTTATCAATTATTCAAGCTCGACAATCCGCCTTAAAAGTACACAGACGATGGGTTTAGTCGTTAAGGCCCTAGCGATCACATCCAAAAAAAAATGGAAGTGTCAAGCCGCATCGATCCCGTTGGAATTTTTACTCATCTCTGAAGACTATGACTCTCTCTCGTTCTATCCCACCGCAACAAGATAATTAACAGCCACTATGTCGAGTTTGGATTTAAAAGAAAATGGGTGGATATACTACCGAAGGTTTTTCGTTTCGTATCTTCTCCGCATGAATTTCAGTGGATTTATTATATACCTAAAAATTGAAATTTTCCGAGGATATCACGGTATATATCGACCCCAGAATCGACTATCCTTGGAATTTTTGCATTATTCCTCTATCATAGAATCTCAGTATGGTCGTACAAGAACGAAAAGTCTCCTCAACTTCGTTTCAAATGACGGAGTCTCCTCACCCCTCACGACACACCCAAGAAGGCATCCATCTCTGCCGCCATTCTTGCATCGTCATGAGGGACCGTTCGACTCATTCTCCACAAACTCAATAATTAAAATGCAATTTACGAAAAATCGAAATAATGAAAATAAATGAATGTATCAATAAAATCAATAAAAATAAATGGATCAATAAAACTCACCCGGCGACCCTATCATGTGGACTCCGAGTATGATATCATTCATCTTGCAACATCGAGCTCTCATCATATCTATGGCAAATCTTATTCCCTCAAACAATTCGTTCTCATTTTCAGCATCTTCGAGATCACATATGGTAGCGAACTTCTGTATGGTCATGCTCTTTATCGTGATATATCTCCACTCATCCATATCATACTCGGAGGACCCAGATGGTACAGTCGCCGGCACCATGAAGAAAAGACTATTTGTATTCAAATAAATTTATTATAATAAATGAGTTCGTTTTTAATTTTCATAATTATACCATTTAAATTATTCATATCAATCAATCAGCATACCTTAGAGTTCAAAACTGGTTCGAATAGAATAGTAACGTCGTCTAGGTTCTCGGTACTTTCCGTAGGTTCTTAACTAGTCGTCTAAAATGGCTTGTCTTCTGTAATTAGTTTTGTATGATTGCTTCGTGAACGATTTCTGATAGTTGCTAAGTGGTCCTGAAGTCCTGTAGAGTTTCGGGTTAGAATGATAAATGATAAAATTTAAATGAATTTTTACCTGTAGAGTTTCGGGTTAGAATGATACTCTACAGATTTTTGTCGCTCTTTATATATTATTTTCTGTCCAATCAGGACGCGACCTGCTTGTATTTTTACTATTTATTATTATTTTTATGTTTTTATCATCGTATATTAAATTTTTAATGACTTAACTTATTCTTATTATTATTTTATTTATTTTTCTTATTTTTCTTATCTTTCTTCTATTTTTCTGCGGGCTTATTGTTATTTTATTGCAATATTAT
Source organism: Schmidtea polychroa (assembly GCA_959609185.1). NCBI lineage: Eukaryota > Metazoa > Platyhelminthes > Tricladida > Dugesiidae > Schmidtea > Schmidtea polychroa. The sequence continues at coordinate 28,740 of CAUHTR010003178.1, forward strand.
TTTTTGTTTTAATTAAACTTAACATGGTTTTTATTTTTTTATTTATTTCTTAAATTTCTCGTTTATTTGTTGTCACTTTTTCACTTATTCTATTTTCTATTTTATCCGTTGTGTGTCTTGGATCGTTTTATTTCTAAATCTTAAGGGTTTATGGTGTTTTATTAGTTTATTTTACTTATTCTTATTCTCTTATTGCTATTTTATTGTTCTTTTCTATTTTTTTTGTGAGATTTTGGTGGTACTTTATATTTTTATCTTATTTCATTTATTTTCCGCGGTTTACTTTTCTATTCGCTCCAGTTTCTCCACTCTGAAATTTAGCCCAACAATATTATAATTTTGATATTACCGTTGAATCAAATCATAATAAGAATAGAAGTATATATATATAAACCAACACAATATTTACACATTATACTTTTAGTCTGTTCTGGTTCTGAGGCACAGTGCACAGCGCCGTGCTGCAACTGTTGGGGCCCTGTGTAGACACTAAAAATTTTTTTAATTTTATAGCATTCTTTTTTATTAATATTTTTTAATGCATTTAATACTTTGGGGCCCAGTGCGATTGCACTTGTTGCACTTATAATAGTACGTCGCTGACAGTGAACTATGAAAAATTATTTTCCCTCTTAAGAGTGCATTATGATAATAAAAGGTTTATACAAAAATTAGATGAATATTACTTTAATACCCCCGAAAATTCCATACTATACATATTGTTAGTTAGTTTCAATATTTTCATCACAGAATATTGTGGTGGATCACAAAAAAGGTTTTGTTAGAAATTTTGTTTTATAGTTTTCATACATTTCCAAATCTCCTATTTCTTTAACAGAATGGCAACGTTTTCAAATCAGAAAATGTTAACATTATTTTATTTTACATTTATTTTCAAATATAAGAAGGCTCTATGTTATCTGTAACAAATGTCGTCTGGTCCTTGCAAAGTTGGCAGTTTTATCAGCAAATTATATATTGTATAGCACTAAACATACTTATAAAAGTTTAAATAACATGTCAACACGCGCGCATGTTAACTAATTGCCAGCGCAAGTGGAATATAAAACAAAACACGTTTTATAAAATTTACTAATTCCGATCAGTGTTCACGTTTTGCCCCAAGAGTAACAAAAATATCACCGATCCAAAAGTTTTATTCAAAAATTACTCTAAATAATTTATTTCTTTCATTTGTATTTAATGAAATAATTCAATTCCCTATTCCCACTCTACCATTGCCATGCATAATTGTGCAATGATAATTATAACTTCTCGCAGTTTTTAAATATTTATGACATAATTCATATAAATTATAGTGTGATGCAAATTATAAATTTACGTACCAAATATTGTCACTTATATTTCACAATATTATCTAGGGTTACTTTCGATGAACTGGACACAATTTTTTCTATTTATAATTTTTCAATTCGAATTATTTTTCTTAATTCAATTTTTGTGAAATAAAATTCAACTGAAAGTATAAGTTATTTTAGTATTAGACAATATCTTCCGGATATAGTGAAGTCGGATATTATAAAAAATTGAATACTGTAAAATTAGTGTGTGGTAATATGTATTACCTCCGACATTCCAATTNCTGAATGGAACTATACGAAATATAATTGGATCAATAATTATTCATTATCCTGAATGACAAATCAATTATTTATCGTAAATTAATTTTGTTAGATCTTGGATTTTCTTATGAATATATTTAAAATATCGGTCTTGTGTTCCTACACAAAGGCGCTTGTACTGTATTATACGTTCCATTTTAAGGAAATCAGCTATTATAAAATCTGGTTATAATAAGAAAATTCTGTAATGAAATATGTAATGAAATAGATATTGTTTCTGAAATGTTGTTATTAACATAACAACTTGTAATTAAAAAGTTCAAAAAGCCTGCTTCAAGTCAGTTCAAAGCAGTGTGTAATCTAGTATTATGGCCAGAGATTAGTTAATACAATTCATTACAATAGAGTTGTTACATACATAAAAAAAATCGAGAGGAACTTATATGAATTAAAAGGTTGGTCATAACATATTAGTAATTAATGTGCAATGATTATCATATGTTTGTTTGAATTGGTTGAATTTTATTATAATTAAAACAAAGAAAAAGAAATTGGGTTAAATTAAAAATTTTCTAAATAATTTATCGTAGACTTAGAAAATTAAATTCTAATTGCACTGTCTCTATTTACTATCTAGCGAAACTACAATCAAGGGAACGGGCTTGGAAATTATAGCAGGGAAGTTGAGCTTGTGAAATATTGTGAAAAATTATTTTAAAAAATTCGATTAAAATTTTGTAAATTCTCAGCAATAATTTTTAAAATATTACGTAAATTTCAAGAATTTAGTTAGAAATTTAGAAAAATGGCTAAAAAACATAGTTTAAGTTGAGAAAAAGCCTATAACCTGAATGGAAAATTAAATATGAAATTTTAAAAAGGTGACATTTTTTAAAAAAGAATTGAAAATTTTCTGGATGAAATAATAAAACCTATCAAATTATAAAGGGTATTATATTTTAGTTTGATACTGAATTTGAATTCTATTTAAATTATTTCTAAAATGTCTCAAGGAAATGTTTCTAAATAATAACTATAAAAGCGCATATTTCGATTTTTACAAGTTTTGATTAATATATAACGAAGAGCACCAAATCCAATGTATATATTTTACTACAATAGATTAGACAGAATCACTGTCATCCTCAGGTAGAATTGAAAATCAAACCAAATCAATATAAATTGCTCTTTAAAACATTTTAGAATTTAGAACCTATTTAGTTAACAAGCAGTCAGATGAGTTAAATAAGATAATCACTAAAGATAATCTATATATTATGTACGCAAAAACTCCAGATTTTGATACCCTCTCCAGTATAGAAATGAATTAAGTAATTGATGTGTTTAATATTAGTTTTAAGAGTGCAATTCAAAAAGAGTTCTACAATAATAATATTGTGCAGTCTCAAAGGCAAAATAAAATTTTGGGTATAGGTAATAATATATAGATCCTGCAGCAAAATATTATAAATCGAGGGCCTTCCCTCTATATATTATTATATCAGAGTTATATAATACGAATAATTATTATATAGTCATATATTATAAAATCGTCTTAATCATTATAAAATTGTTAGGTTTTATTAATTCAAGTAGGTAACCTCTGACTCCACGTGTCCCTTTAATCGTAAATAATAAAACAAAAAAAAACCAACGTATATTTAAATCACAAAAATCTCTCAAAATCCAAAGATACAATCAACGAGAGAGTTTTACAAGTTTAATCGGTTTTCCGCTTGGCGCTGACGCCTTGTCAAAAATTTTTATCAATATTCATGTTTTGTCCACTAATTTATTTTTAATCGAACTTTTATTATTTAATTTGGTCCGATTTCTATTTAATTTTCGTTTCCCGTCTCGAATATCTCCTAACTCTATCCGTTCGTTTCCCTAACTTCCTGATTGTGCTAAGCTCGGTTTCTTCGCGTCCCTAGCTGAGGCAGAATGCCAGTTTGCTCTTATTTCCCCATTCCTTATATGCTATTCGAAATCGAGATGACAAATGATTATTGCCAAGCCAATCTGTCTCCTGACATTCGACTCCACATATCTGCTTCGACTGACACCCAGAATGGTCCGACGAACAAAGATAATAAATGGCCCTCACGGGCCTTTCTACAAGCACTATCTTTTTCTTGGTCTTCTCCCATTAATAATTGTGACAAGATAATTGGCCTAAATTTTCTGTTTACTTTTCTCTTTGTTTACCCAACTCGGGATTTCTTTCTACTAACTAATTAATTAATTAATTTCATTTTCTTGTTTTTCATCTTTTACGCACCTTTTCGCACCTTTCCTAGCACTTTCTGAAAATTCCATTATCACCATGTTATTCCTCGCAACCTGTTCCACTCATGACCAATTTTCCAGACTTTAATTCGAATTTCTGGATCTTTTATCGATTTTTCACAATTCAAATTTTTGTGCCTTTCCCATATACTGATGTACATTCTCAAGCATTCCTACCAATTTTATTTCTTCGCATTGTCAATTCTCTCCCTGACAAGTCTTACACTTCTCTCATTACTTTAATTACAAATATAATCTAATTTTACTTTTAATTATTTTATAACTCCAACAAAAAATTTTTTTTTACGTACATACACATTATTGGAACGCCCATTACCTTCACCCCCATACGCACTCGGGACATCCCCTCGGTGTGCACATAATATATGGATGGCCCTTAATTAAGTATTTTGGAATTTGAATATAACATTTAAATTTTCACATTAAAAATTAATATTTAAAATATTTATTAATATGATTATTCTTTTAAATATGAAAAACTTTCTATAATAAAACAAGTTAAAAAATTAAAATTAATAAAGTTCCAGGCCCGCTACAAACTAGAAATAGGCTTTTACAGGGTTTTGAAGTCTATTTGGTTTTTTTTCAAATCAATTTGGTTTTATTTATATTTTTGCAAATCAATTTCTATTCAATTTGGTTTTTAGTCAAATCAATTTGGTTTAGATTACATTTACAAGTAGTTTAAAAGTTTTACATAAATCGAAAACGTCAACATTTTAATCAAAAATACTTACACGTAGTTTAAAAGTTTTACATAAATCGAAAACGTCAACATTTTAATCAACAATACTTAATCCCTGAATCGAAAGCCGAATACATTTCCTCATATTTCGATAATATCCCTTGCAATCGTTTTCCGTTATTGTCCTCAATCCTTCTTCCATAGCAAGTAACAAGTCATTTTCACTCATCGGATTACTCCTTCTTACAAATTCCTTCCACTTGGCAAATAGATTCTCAATTGGATTGAGGAAGGGGGAGTACGGAGGTAGAAGTTCAATGTCAATATTTCGATCAGCGCATAAATTCTTAATACGTGCACTCTTGTGAAATGCAACGTTGTCCATTATTAATATTGAATTTCTAATATTTTCTTCGAGAATAAAATCAGCAAACTCGTCGATGTATCCAATAAATGATTCAGTGTTGTACGGATTATGATTTACTTTCCAAAATTTAACGCCATTTCTTGTCATCACACAGCAAACAGAAAGATTTTTAGACCTAATATTGGGCACAGTTAATACCGCCGGATTTCCTACTGTAGACCTACCACGTTTGCATCGTAGTGACACATTGAAACCAACTTCATCCAAGTAATAAATATCTCTTCCATTATAAGTATCCTCGATTTCCATAAATTTTGATGCATACAGCCTTCTCGCAACAATCGATTGTTCGTCATTGCGTCGGGTGGGAATAAGCGAAATCCTTTTTATTGAATAGTGCAATTTTTTCAAACAATAGAAAATAGTTGATTCCGACACCGTTATGATAAATTGTTCTGCGACTTTGTGCTTGAGTTTGCGCAAAGATATCGTACAATCTTCATCCACTAGATTTCTTATGTATTGTTTCTGCTCTTCGCCCAATTTTACATTTTTTGCTCTACCCTTTGGCAATGGGGCCATTCTTCCCGTGTTTTTTAAGACCGATAAAATATTTCTTATAGTTGAAATGGGAATGGACTCGTATTTAGATATAAAATTTGCATCATTTCCATTCTGATATTGCGTTAAAATTCTCAGCCGTGTTTCTGCATTTACTGTTTTATATTCACCCCTCCTCGGAGTACCATCAATTTCAACAATATCTCCGGCTATAGATGGTGTAATATAGTTCTCATTTGGTGATTTCGGTTTTAAGAAAATGTAATGTTTGAATTAATATCTAATTTATATAAACCAAATTGATTTGACTAAAAACCAAATTGAATAGAAATTGATTTGAAAAAATATAAATAAAACCAAATTGATTTGAAAAAAAACCAAATAGACTTCAAAACCCTATATTTCTTACCGTGTACAATATTACGTTTTTAGAAATATTTATTTTTACTTAATATGTATAGGAAATGTTATTTTTAAATATCAACATAACGAAAAAGATATTTTATTTTTTAACATATTTTTGTTTGAAATTGGAAACGATCCATCTGGAACATTTATTGGTTCTCATTCCGGTTAATTATTCTCGAAAAATTTTGTTTATTGAGAAAAAAGAATTAAGGTCTTTCTCATCAACAAATTAACTTATACATTTCCTCAAAATGTTTTTTGCAAAAAGGTGCGTTATTTTCAAATACATCTAATGATTTACAAAGAATACATCTTGAAATCAGGTTGGGTACGAATTAAAATTTAAAATAAAAACATTAATCCCTTATTTTTTTATTTCCTTTATCTTAGCTCATA
>CAUHTR010003179.1:0-10125 GCA_959609185.1 Schmidtea polychroa
AATGATTCAATTAGCCCATTTTGATGACCTCGACATACTTTTAATGATGTTATAATGACCTTCATCATTACTATGATTTCATCGTGATTTTAAAGAACATTTGGAAATTAAAATTATTTACATAGATTATTTAATGATATTAATCACATATTTAACCTTTAATGCCCAAGCTAGAAACTTACTAAAATTAATATCTAAATTAATAGTTGTACGTGTTAGGGTCAACTCTCTGAATACTATAACATGTTTCACAAATTGTACGTCCGTGTTTAAGTAGTTAATCGAGGGGTAATGTTTTTATCGATCTTGTGCAGTTGTTTTGTTGTTCATATTTTTGGAATTTGTTTCTAAGAGTCATTGTTCTGCAAAATACGTAATTTCATACCGAATAAATTCATGAATACACGGACAAATATAACGATTTGGTGGCATTAAAAAAAGTGAAAATGTAAAGATTTTTTAATGTAATGTAGTTTTTATATTGTTGATTATTATGAAAATAAAAATAACAACCTATTTCTCTATTAACCCTTTCCACTCATCACGGCTAGAAAACCAACCATTATTGAAAGTGTTACAATACAGATTCTTGAAATTCCACAAAATTCTCTAAATTAAATATGAGTGAAAACAAACATAGGGAAATTAATGTGAGTGGAAAGGGTTAATATCGCCAAATTTAGACTATTAATACATTGTAATGACTGTCCGTCCTCTCCGTTATCAGGTTTCTGATTACTATCGACTGAAGAAATCGATGATTATTAGTAAACACAAGTTACAGAAAAATTTATTGAAATGTTTGATTTCAATTTTGTGAATTTTGAAAGTTTTAGAATTTTTAAAAGTTTGAATTGAGAAAACAGAATTTTATGAATTGTTAGCAAAATTATATTCAAAAATTTAATGAATCAGTTTGTTTAAAATAACAATCTAGATTATATATATATTTTGAGAGATGAAATTTATGAATAATTAGTAAAGGAAATAAAAAATAATAAAAAATCGAAAAATTACAAAACTTATAGTAACAAACCGTTTCATTTAGATATTTTGCAACTATTTCCTGGGCGAAAGAAAGTCGAGATTCTCCAACAGTTAACTCGTATATAGTCTAAACAAAAAATAAAAGTGAATTATCATACAAAATTAAATGAATTTCTAAATCATGCTGCAATTAGATCAAATAAATTTAAATAAATTTCAACAATTTGTAAGCATTTTAATTCGGACTTCGTTATCAATAATTTAGTAAAATTAATCATAATAAAAATGTAAAAAATTGATAATATTAAGAAATTTATTTTATCAGTAATATTTAAAATTTTAGTTTGCACAATAAATATTTTATAAAAACGATTTTAATCAAACAATATAAAAAGTATTTTTTATTTTATTTGTATTATAATAAAGCAGCTGAATAAGTAACAATTAAAAATGTTGTTTACATGAACAACCGAAATTAGTATAGTAATGAACACAAAATAAATCCCATTCTAGTATGGTAATTGCCAAAGTTTTCCAGCAATCCATTAATTTAGAAATTTGCACCCGTGATAAGAAACCTAATTTTCTTGTCGATAGTTATTAAAATTGAAGACAACCTTTTATTGATTTAATATCCCACAAAAAATTATAAGTTTCAACGGACTAAGTCTTAGGAATATAAATATCAAAAGATTTCACAAAAAAGACATAAAAGAATGCCAAATTCTTCGAAAAGGCTATGCTCGAAGGGAAAAGCATAATTACTGATAAGTACCGATTATGATCAACTAAAAGTATATAGGGAAATATTGAGCAGAAAATTGCAAAAAATCAATCAGATACAACGAGCAGCATTCCAGAAACCAAAGATTTTTGAAACAAATTTAAGAGATTTGAAAAATTATAAATAATCCGCTAAAGTCGTTATTGAAAAAGAATAGAAAATGTCAAATAGCAACATGTAGAAATGGAAAATTCCTATTACCATATAGTCAGAAAAGTAACGAAAGTGTTCACAATGAAAGATCTAAATCTATGATAAAAAGAAAAACAATATACATTTAATATGGTGAGTGTTACCTAATAAATAGGCTTGCTAAGACAGTTGTAAGACTTGAAAGGTGTAATGAAAAATAAGGAAAATAAATGCTGAATCGAAATTGCATTGATTATGCATATATAGAACCAAGACAGACCAATCTTCAACAACCAAATCAATGGTACAAACAATACCCTCTAATAGCAAGCTCCGTCAACAGACATTGGTAGAAAGATATTTGTCAAATAATTTCGAAAATGATGTGAGCTTAGATCTTGATAATCCTATGAGTCGGAGTGATAATAAAATAACGAACAATATTATGAATGAATTTAATATAAATAATAACATAAATAAACTTAGAGAATATGGTAAAGAAAAAGAGTATCAAAGTATTTTTAGTGAATATGAAAAGTTAAAGGAAATCAAACAGAATGCGGTTTTATTAGAATTAATGGCTATTACTGACAGATCTAATAAATGACACCATCAAGTAAATATTTCAAGGAAAAAAGATGAGTAATAAATAATAGCGTGATAATTTTAATTGCATGTATTTCTTAATAATGCAATTTTTAATAACATAAAATTTGTTTATGTTTATTTGTTTATTTGTTTATACATTATGTTTTGGACCCAAAATGTTAGAGTCAGTGGCTCTTTGTGTGGATCTGCTACTAAATTGTATGTATTCCTTAAAATTTAAATAGTTTGTGTATTTGTTTCAAAAAACCAGGAGGTTATATTCTATGTTTCTCACTTCAAAGAAATCAATGCCCACTCAATTTACCCCAGCATCATATACAGATTTGCAATTGTATTTAAATTCAAAGAGGAATAATAATATAAACTTACTATAATATTTCTTTATGCATTGACTATTATAACAAAAACAACATTTTCTGTTCGTAAGATACTTGAGATAATAGGTTGCAAATATTTATGCAATATTTCTCAAATACAATATACAGTAACTATCTCATGTTGGGAATAGAAGCTACTCACATTTTTATTCTTCACACGTGCTCAGATAATTATGGGAAATATAAATAGTTAATTTATACATAAAATGCATTTACAAAAACAAAAAATTTTCTTTTTCGTGTAAAATTTAAAAAATTATAAATTAAATTCAATACAGACCTAAAAACATGGCCAAAAAATATTTTTCATTATTTACTTACTTAGAAATATAATTTCTTTAATTTTAACTAAAAAAAACTAAAGCAAAAATCAATTTGTGTGAAACTACAAAGACTCTTGAACGGCGAGCTCGGAAATTATGAAATTTATACGGGTTTTCCATCTGAAATTTCTAGGTCAACGCAACTATACTAGCTTATATAAATATTATTTGTTATCTGAGATTGAGAACGCATCAAAACGGTCTCTAAGAAAGTATGCTAAAAATGAATGTTTGATATTTCACGCTAAAAACGGAAACTTTTAAATATCTAATAAAGAATTAACTCATATATGAATTTGGATATGGTAATAATATATCTGAATATTTGGCTATCTACCAAGTTCACACCGTAATCGCGCACAAATTCCAAAATAAAGACGTTGGAAAGAAATTTCAGTTAAATAAATATAGACCTTGTCCTTTTTAAAAAGAGATTTTATTAAAATGTTTTTTTCATTCTAATTAATTGCTAAAATATTAATTCTGTCAATTAGCTTGACATGATGAAAATTGAATTTATAACTCAACATTTTATAGATGGACTAATAATAATAATAGTAATAATAATAATAGTAATAATAATAATAATAATAATAATAATAATAATAGTAATAATAATAAAAAATAATAGTAATAATAAAATGATAATTTAAGCATTGACAAGGACTATCTTATAGTTTTTTTTCATTCTAATTAATTGCTAAAATATTAATTCTGTCAATTAGCTTGACATGATGAAAATTGAATTTATAACTCAACATTTTATAGATGGACTAATATTAATAATAATAATATAATAATAATAATAATAATAATAATAATAATAATAATAATAATAATAGTATAATAATAATAGTAATAATAATAATAATAATAATAGTAATAATAATAATAATAATAGTAATAATAAAATGATAATTTAAGCCTTGACAAGGACTATCTTATAGTCGAAAATTTTTTCATTAAATACATTATTTGCAGCAAAGGGCTTAAATTATCATTTTGTTTTAAATAATAAATGCTGCTACCAAGAAATCATCATTTTATATTATTATTATTATTATTATTATTATATTATTATTATTATATTATTATTATTATTATTATTATTATTATTATTAAATACGCTTCACCAATTTTAGAAAAATCGACAAATTAGAAATCTTTAATCTTTATTTAACCATCAATAATGCAACATTTATTAGGCTTGTCAAATACATACTTTAAGCATATTAAAATGTCTTTTTAATATTTGTTGATTATAAATGAAAAATATGTAAATGTTTCATTAATTTAATAATTAATGCCTTATTTAAATAAATAGTACTTTCTTCAATGTTATTTTCTTAGTTTATCACAATGTTTTATTAATACAATAATCTATTTAATAATTTAATAATCAATTTAATTTCTAAGTCAAAAAACTCAAAATAAAGCTGTTAAATAAATAGATTTTTTTAGTAGCTAGATTTATATTTTTTAATAAATATATTAAATAAAAACAGAAATATTCAGGTGAGATTTATATTTAACTCGTTCATCGAATATTAAAGTAGGAATCAGTCCCCGAAAGTTTGGAAACCACCGCAACAACTGGTGTTTGGTTAAATTTGGAAACTGGCATTATTGCATTGATCCACGATAGTGAAACATCAAAGAATAATATCGATTTTATACTATAGAAGTATTTTATGTTTATAATCTTGTCATGTTATAACTAATTCCAATGAGTAACTGGTGCTAGATTTGTTTAACATTATTTGTGTTAGTATCGTGTCATTGAATCATCCTTCCAGTTGAAAAGCAATAAATTTTCATCTTTTTTATAGATCTATCGATCAATATTTCATATTTTTCAAACGAATTTTTCGGAACTGCCTTTTTAAGTGTTCGTGTTAAAATTATATTATTGAAAATATTGATCGATAGTGTATCAAAAAAATAAATCTGATTGAAATTTTTACCATTATCATTAATTTTNTTAAACATGAAAAATGATGCCCACAATAATGCACAGTGGATAACGGATCGTATGAATTTAAAAAAAATAGATAAAATACGTCATTGTTAAATTTTAAAATTTGTAAACGTAAATAGAAATTAAAGAATTTACTGATTTCCGTATTCACTTTAGATAAATAAATAAATAAATATTTCATTATTAATAACATATATAATGAAATGTCACCCATTAATTGTAAGTTTTACAATATTTATAAATATAAATGTTTAAAATATGGTCAATTTGAAAAAATTGCATAATCGGAAATCAGTTAGAATTTTTTTGTTAGTGATTTTATTTGTCAAAATCTTTAATATTATTTTTTATAAATTGGAATAAAATTTAATATTGTTCAAAACGATAACATTATTAAAAAAAAATCAATTGGATAGAAGTAAACAAGCTTACTACAAAAAACTACAAACCAATACGAAAATGTTATGAAAACATCCTTTATAAGTATAGCTACTTGCCTTCTGAATATAGTATATTCTCGTGAAGTAAAATTAGTGAGGATATCAATCTTGCTATTAATCAGACGTGTTTAATTCACGACTCTTACGATAATAACTTGTATCTCCCACAAATTTCCGGGACTATTTACGGATCAAGCCAGAAATGTAAAAGCTGTACAATGTTTTCTCAATTTCCAATATCATAACAACACCATTTAGATTTCTTTAGTAATTTCGTTTGACAATATTTATTATGAACTTTAACATAATAGATATTTACAGCCTCATATAATTACAAAACTACAATTCTTCTTAAAAGTTTTTTAAAATATTGTTTTATTTAAAAAACAAGGAATTGGCTCTTCATAAAAATTAAATTCGTTTTAGTTAACATGTCTATCTTAAAATATAATCACATAATCTCAAAAATATTTATAGTAGCCTGTGCAAAATTTCAATAGAAAACGTATTTCTCATTGAATAAGTTTTATCGGATCAATATTTTGGGAAGAAATTCCTGTTATATTTGAAAAAAATTGTTTCGACAAATCTAATAGATTATAAAGGTTTGAAAAAGAAAAAGAACTTAAAATCCTTAAGGTAACATATTTATATAACCATAGTTGATTGTTCAACAATATGGCAGTAGAAAACACCCCGCGAAAAAACTGCTCAATTTTACATTTTTTCGACTGTAAAAAGATTCAAATCGATTTTTAGAGTAAAAGAATATGAGTGAGTAGTATATTGGAGAATGTAAACAAGGATAGGTAAATAGATTTCAATTTACTGATGTCGACCTAATGTAATTGTCTTAGTCTAATTAAAAGTATAAATTAATACACATGAACACGTGTACCTGCTTGCTTGTTTGTCTGTCAGGCAGTAAGGGGAGATTGCAATATTCATATTCACTAAATAATTCATTCAGAGGCAAAATTACTACCTGGAAACTAGAAAATTTATCTCATTTGATAACAACTCGTACATTTCAAAATTTCCATTCCTTACAAAAACTATAATCGTGTTTAAGTTTTTTTTAATAAACAAAGCATGAATTATGAAAGGGAAAATAACCGAATATGTCGCTTTAATTTATTTATTTAAGGAATCTCAATAGGTAGAATAAAGCCAGGGTGGCATCTAATAAATGTTGATGCATTTTCCCCAGCAGCCAAGCACAATTAGAACATAGCCCGATGATATTCGGTTGGTTCCATTGAAATGTTTAGAAATGAAATGAAAATAAACATTATAAGTATTGATGAACCGATAAAATTCTAACAAACTCTATTAATTTCCATCCGACAAAACTTATTATTCATATATTAATAGATTTCATTTCCGATTATTATAAGTTTAATGGCTCTATTTTGGAATTTGTCAATGATTAATTTGATTAACTATAAATATGAGTTTGAATTTTATTACAAATAATTTTTCATTGGAAAAACATTGTATGCTTATTATTCTTATCTTGAATTTGCTACCACTGAAACAATAGTGTACCATATTAATTACAAAGAAAATATCATCCCTCAGAAAATTAAATTCATTAAAAACTAAAAAAGTATAGCAAATTTGAAATATAAATTTATTGTATTACAGTTTCAAATTTTGAAAGTAAAGCAAGTTCATTGCTCTTAGCATATTTGATAAACTTTACTGGTTAATAAAATTTTATTATCAAGAACTATAAGACATCCGAAATTTGGCTACTATTGCTTATAAATATTTTGTTAATTTATTGAAACACAAATCTCCAAATATGTCGGAATAACAAAAACTGGGCTTGACCTATTTTCAAAATAACAGCTCAATTATTGGTTGTATAAAATTAATCAAATCTAAATTATATTTTCCTTTTCACGAAATTTCCCCAACAATTTCCGAAATGAATAAAATCAAAACCAATTGTAGATAACACACATTCAACATTCAATCAGATGTGAAATGATAAATGCAATATCAAAATTTTTGTCTCTAGAACTGCACAATTTTCATTTTTAATAATGTTAGTTATCTCGTCAAACTTCATTTCACCTATTTATTTACGTTAAATAATGATTTCACTTCTTTTTTCCCTGTTAGAACATTATCATACGAGCACACAAAATCTCAATTAACGAAACATTGAAAACATTACAAATTTTGAATAAGTTTAGAAATAATTCTAGAAAAGGTCATGTAAGATAAACCGTTTTCAGTATCTAAATATTTTTCTGAATAGGCAGTATTATCAGTGACTTTGCCTATGATTTTGATTCCAGCATTATTACTACTTGAATGATTAAATGAGCCTAACTTTAAATGCCTCAAATTTCCATAGCTTATCAAAATGAATAAATAAATTGCAAAATTTCGGCACATAAACATGCACTTGAAAGAAATTTGAATCTGCATGCAAACACTGATGTACAAGTACAGCTGTATTTTTATCAATACATTGAATCAAGATGTAGCTTGTTTTACTAATTGATCTTTATAATAATAATTAGTTAATTATTAATATGAGTTAGGATAAGAATATGAAAGGTGCGAAATGACTCATAATGCTAATAAATGTATATCCCTCGAGCAAATTGTCTAAAGTTACCTCGAAAATCCGTCGAAATTTACAGAAAAATATAATTTTATCCAGAATATATTTGATGGACCTAAATTTTACATGATAGAAAAATATGTGCGACTGACTAAGAGTGTAAATTGAACAACTAATGTGGATATTTGAAAATCCAATGAACGACAAGTGCAAATATATATATATATATATATATATATATATATATATATATATATATATATATATATATATATATATATATATATATATATATATATATATTATAAGAGCTTTTTTTCCCAATTTCACCACTGATTATTTTTTCCATTGAATTTATTAAAAAGAGAGCTTGAAGACTATAAATCAGTAATATATCGATGTTTTTTGATACTCACGAATTTTCGGCACTGCCTTTTTCACTTGAATCAGTAATATATCAAAAAACATCGATATTTTACTTATTTATAGTCTTCAAGCTCTCTTTTTAATAAATATATATGTATTGGTTTTAAAATGTGTTATAATAATATTAATATTAATAATAATAATAATAATAATAATAATAATAATAATAATAATAATAATAATAATAATAATAATAATAATAATAATAATAAAAATTAATAATAGTAATAATAAATAATAATATTAATATAAAATGATGAATTTTTGATAACAGTCATAATTAAATGTTAATGATTATTTTTATAGTAAAAATTTATTTCATTTTATTCAATATATACTTTGCAGCAAAAGGCTTATATTATTGTTTACTTGTCTAATAATAATTAATTTAATATAAGAATTCGTGAAAAATCAAAGCTGTAATAGATCAATTTATTATGTTAAAGTCAACAAATGAACAGAAAAAATAAGGAACAGATAAAATTGGCAAACCGAAAATCCCGTTGAAAAATGGCAACAATTTTTGACAAGTCTCAAAATTAATTCTGAATAATTCTATTTTATATGAAGAAAAATAATGACATAATTAAAAATTAGTTGAGCTGAAAAACGGTAATTATTCCAATTAAATCCACACAAGAATATTTATTCATTGAACCAATTTCATATTCAAATTAAAATTAACTTGTGATAACATCCGTTCAATCCGATCATTTCTTTATTGGATTGTGTTTTGTTGACTTTACAAGGCGATAATATTTCCCATTAGAATACGGGATTTGTATTCAATATTACGTAAATGTATTCAAATAAAGAAGATTGCAAATAAATTTCAAAAATTTCCTAAGTTGATATAATATCTTATTAAATTAATAATAAGACTTTTCGATATGTTTGCTCTATTTTCAATTGGAATAATGAAAACATTGCAGTAAATAATCTGAAAAATGTGTAGGTAACTGAGTAATTTTTATTCCGCGGATGTAAAATGCTAATTTCAAGAATTCATGGCGAAATAAATAATAAATAAATAAATGAAAATTCAACGATGAAATTATACAGGAATGTAAAATAACGAAGAATTATCAGGAAATCGGTGTTTCGATTTAAAATCAGACAATCACTTTTTATAAGCATTAACACTTGGAGTTCTTTAAAAATAAAGTGCTGTTTCACAATACTATTGTATTGATTGATATTATTATAGATCTTTTTGTAATTGATTTTAATTTTGATAATACTAGAAATAATTCAAAAAAATTAACAAATTTTCGCGCAAAGATTTGACTACAACATGTTTATTTTTCTTAGGCGGTGGAATGCTACGTTCGAGTTTGGCATGTCTATGTGGTAGTGTAAATGACTGTTATTCTTAATAAACTTCGCATTGAAGAACAATACAGTGATTTTTTGAAAATTAAATCTAAAATACAGTATCTCATTTTGTTCTCGTTAAAATGTTCCTCGGGCCTTAGGTGTTGCTATCTT